>JAJIBD010038278.1:0-223343 GCA_021461705.1 Cryptotis parvus | reverse complement strand
TGTCGGGGCGCTCCGCGGGGTCCCGACAGTGCCGGGAAGCGAAGTTCCCTTCTACCTCCGAAGCCGGCGAGGAATGGATGAACACTCAGGGGATCCGATGAGGTTTTAAAGACTTTACTTATCACAGGTTCAGGCATACCATCAGCAAAAAGGAAAAACCCGATGCTTAGGATTCCAGGCTAGAACCCCAGCCACGTGAGGCCAAGATGGCGACCACCACGTGTCTAACTTCCAAGGGGAAAACGCTTACAAGGGCGAGATTCCACCGGGAAGAAGAAGCCTGGGAGAGTGGGAACCTGCAAAGTTTATACCCCCAACTCAGACCTTCCTCCCATTGTTATGGAAAGCAGGGAGGGTCCAATGCCCTCAGGTAACCCCTCCCGCATCTCACCTAGGGCCTTTACTGTGCTAATGTTTTGAGCCGGGAAGGCCTTTGAAATGTAGAGAAGGGGGTTTCTGAGATGGCAGGTCACTGTACCAAAGATCAACACCAATGCCAGTTAAATATTTCTCCAAGCCTTCACAAGTCTCCTCTACTTCATTGTAGTTTTATATTTTATCAGGGAGCCATGCTTGTTTGTTTGGAAGCAAACAGCATTTCTCTCTGGTCTAATTACTTAGGTGTCCTTACGTGGCCAGGCTAATATGCTGGTAAGATCTAGCTAGTCCCACGATGATTGTGATAGCATGGGAGAATATTTATACCAGCTAGTTACAGCATACATGGTCGGATAAACTGCCACATTTAGACTACCCCCTTATCTCGGAGTGATCTGCGGGAGGCAATCCAGAGCAGATGCAGCGGCCCTTAGGAGTCCTGCAACAACATAGTAAATATACATTATTATTTAAACATTGTAATGATCATTTTCCTCTGTCCTAAAATATTTTATCATGATTTTTAGAGCCACACTAACTGAGTTTTAATGTGTTTATCATTCTATTTATAGGCTTTTTTTTGCTTATTTCATTTTGTTCTTTAAATACTCATCCCTCTTTCCTGATGTGAAGAGTCACAAGACAGTATCCTGGAGTCTGAGGTCTCTAGAGGTCAGGATCAGACATACTGCACTTGGCAAACACACACTTACCTCCAAATTCATCCAGTTATATATAGGGATTTGTGAATTGTATATGTACACAGGGACAGTTTTTATGTCCAGAACTGTTGCACTTGGTTTCCTCCATGCAGATTAGAGTTCATTTTGAATGAGAACTATGTTGCCAATTCAAGCTTCAATCAGAATGAGTGTGACCTGGCATTAGGAAATATTATTGTTCAGGGAGATAACCCCCAAAGATCTAAACCCATCATAAAGGTCTTTGAGGCAGGGATATGGGGAGCATCCCTCTGCTCCCACCATCTTTATGAAAACTATGCAACATTTCCAAGCAACACAATGTCTGTGACTTGCCCAAAATTTGCTTTGTCTTATAGGCGCCTCCTAAGAATGGGGGGAAAACAACAAAAAAAGAGGGAAAGGAGTTATGTGTGGAGCTGTCTGGAATCTCAATAAAGACATTCTGCATTCTCTACTTACTCATTTACACTTCTAATTATGAGATAAAACTACATGTGCACTCATGAGTGGTGAACAGAATGGGTGTTTTGGAGAGCGGAGAAACACCTGGTAGCATGCCAAGCCACATTGCTGTTTCTCCAAAGCACAGCTGACTAGGGGTTTCTGGGCCCGAGTCTTTTCCCACAGATTTCCCCGCTCCATCCATTAACTTCATTTAGAGTTTCCAATCCACTTCCCTTAGTGCCACTACAAGACTCCCAGCAGCTGGATTTCCCCGAGACAGTCCAAAAATATCTTTCCCAGTTACTCTTCTCAGACTTCAGATAGATAAAAAGACATAGTGTGAAATGATAATAATGGAAAAGGTTCAGGAATGCCTTGAAATGTGATCTAGTTATCACTTCAGTGGTACAGATAGTCATTGTCATAAAGAAACAATGACTAGGCCTCTTGTATTATTTTTAAATAACTGACATCCTTCCATTTAATGTTTTATGTATTTGCAATAGTCTAAGGAAAACTATTGTTTAGGAATGCTGCTTTTTCTTTTAACACTTATGAAATCTTCCTGCCTAAATATCTGGAAGGCTCATGAAGGACAGGACAGTGATCTTTTAATAAATATGAAAGTTAAAAAATAAAGTCAAAGAGAGCTGGAGAGAGCTCAATGGGAGCATGCTTGCCTAGAACATACATCTGACCTGGGTTTGATCCCTGGCACCCCATATGGTCCCTGAGTCTGCCAAGAGTGATCCCTGAGTGCAGAGCCAGGAATGAGGTCTGAGCACAGCTGGGTATAGCCCCCAAAGCAATAAAGTAAAAAAAGAATTTTTGTCTTTTATCTCCTGAAAGATTAATGTTTATAAATTTTAAAGCATCATATAATAAACATTTAATTAGGTTTTTAAAAAATCAACTGAAATAATAAATTACAGATATACATAAGTGGCAATGGATTTAAATTTAATTGAAAAAATAATTCCAAATAAACAGAACTATTGTTTATTTATATCACTGTATCACTGTCTTCCCATTCATCATTGATTTGCTCGAGCAGGCACCAGTAACATCTCCATATGTCCTGTCTCATGCTGGTAGAGCCCAAGGGCATCTGCTTGCTCCAGGAACATAAAGAGCCACAAACCATTCCATCAGGTCATGGGAATGAGGTATATAATTGTTACTGGTATTTGGCATATCAAATACGACACGGGTAGCTTGCCAGGCTCTGCTGTGCGGGTGGCATACTCTTGTAGTCACCTCTGATCTCCAGCATTTTTTGATGAACCATGCGGCTGCAAGCAGCCAAGCGCGGGCTGTGATAGGCCTCTTCTGCTGGGTGGAGTTCTGACAAGGGAGGAAGTCCAGATGTGGTAAAATGGCAGCCCCTCATGGAGTTGGGATGGGGGGGTGTCGTCTGGCTTCAGTGAGGCTCGCTGGGATGGCGGACCAGGGCTAGAACCCGCCATCCCTCACGGGTGCCTCTTGAGCGACTGGGCACAGGGAGAGTACTATTTCAGCACTATTAATTTACTATTAATTTCCATACTATTCTTTACTTGTTACAATAGGTTGGTAAACAAAATGAGAGATGAAATTTTGCATATTCTTAGCAAGAGTAAGAAAACTGGGGGGGAAATGAATAAGATAAACTCCATAATCTAGCAAGAACATTCTCTGGCATGATGTCCAACCAACATGGAGAGAATGGTGGGTTCAGGGTCACCATCACAACAGGGTTTTATAATGCTCATGACTCCTAAAAAACATGCTCATATACAGCAGAATCAGAAACCATTCACAATTTCTCTAACATAATAGACAAAAATAATCTGTCCACAAGTTTTATTTGTTTGTTTGTTTTATATCAACTAATATCATTATATTAGTGAGCCATGTTATGTTTTATTTCTTTTGCTGTACAATAAACACAACTTATGAGGTATCACTGTCACTGTATCACTGTCCTCCCGTCATCATCGATTTGCTCGAGCGGCCCCAGTAACATCTCCATATGTCCTGGCTCATGCTAGTAGAGCCCAAGGCATGTGCTTGCTCCAGGAACATAAAGAGCCTCAATCCATTTTGGAATGAGGTCTATAATTGTTACTGGTATTTGGCATATCAAATACAACACGGGTAGCTTCGCCAGGCTCTGTCGTGCAGGTAGCATACTCTTGTAGGCATCTCTAAGTCCAGCATTTATTGATGAACCAAGCCGTCATACCGCTTGGTATGACCCAAAAAAAAAAAAAAAAACACCACATAAAAAAACTGCCTATCCAATGGGCACCAAGGCTGATTCACGTGAAGTTGGACCCTACCAAGAGTCATCAAGGATGTACAACAATTAAAAATTTCGGGGGCCAGAGCGATAGCATAGTGGGTAGGGTATACATCATTTTATATTAAATAAACACATTTTCACCCTACCAATCAGGCTCTATTCTAAAGTCACCAGTCAAAAAAAGTTAAGTAAGGAAGGAAGGAAGGAAGGAAGGAAGGAAGGAAGGAAGGAAGGAAGGAAGGAAGGAAGGAAGGAAGGAAGGAAGGAAGGAAGGAAGGAAGGAAGGAAGGAAGGAAGGAAGGAAGGAAGGAAGGAAGGAAGGAAGGAAGGAAGGAAGGAAGGAAGGAAGGAGAGAGGGAGGGAGGAAGGGAGGGAAAGAAGGAAGGAAGGAGGAGGGAAGAAGGAAGGAAGGAAGGAGGAAGGAAGGAAGGAGGAGGGAAGAAGGACAGAAGAAGAAAAGGAAGGAAGGAAAAGGGAAAAAAAGGAAGGAAGGAGGGAAGGAGGAAGGAAGGAAGAAGGAAGGAAAAAGGAAGGAAGGAAGGAAAGAAGGGAGGGAAGAGGGAGGGAGGAAGGGAGGGAAAAGAAGGAAGGAAGGAGGAGGGAAGAAGGAAGGAAGGAAGGAAGGAAGGAGAGAAGGAAGGAAGGAAGGAAGGAAGGAAGGGAGGAAGAAAGGAAGGAAGGAAGGAAGGAAGGAAGGAAGGAAGGAAGGAAGGAAGGAAGGAAGGAGGGAGGGAGGGAAGAGGGAGGGAGGGAGAAAGGAAGGGAGGGAAAGAAGGAAGGAGGGAAGAAGGAAGGAAGGAGGAAGGAAGGAAGGAAGGAAGGAAGGAGGAGGAAGGAAGGAGGAGGAAAGAAGGAGAAGAAGAAGAAAGGAAGGAAGGAAAAAGGAAGGAAGAAGGAAGGAAGGAAGGAGGAGGAGAAGGAAGGAAGAAGAAAGGAAGGAAGGAAGAAGGAAGGAAAAATGAAGGAAGGAAGGAAGGAGGGAGGGAGGGAGGGAAAAGAAGGAAGGAAGGAGGAGGGAAGAAGGAAGGAAGGAATAAGGAAGGAAGTAAGGAGGAAGGAAGGAAGGAAGGAAGGAGGAGGGAAGAAGAAAGAAGAAAAGAAGGAAGGAAGAAGGAAGGAAAAAGGAAGGAAGGAAGGAAGGAAGGAAGGAAGGAAGGAAGGAAGGAAGGAAGGAAGGAAGGAAGGAAGGGAGGGAGGAAGGAAGGAAGGAGGGAGGAGGAAGAAGAAAGGAAGGAAAGGGAAGGAAGGAAGGGAGGGGAGGAAGGAAGAAGGAAGGAAAAGGAAGGAAGGAAGGAAGGAAGAAGAAGGAAGGAAGGAAGGAAGGAAGGAAGGAAGGAAGGAAGGAAGGAAGGAAGGAAGAAGAAAGAAAGAAAGAAAGAAAGAAAGAAAGAAAGAAAGAAAAAGAAAGAAAGAAAGAAAAAGAGAAAGAAAGAAGAAAGAAAGAAAGAAAGAAAGAAAGAAAGAAAGAAAGAAAGAAAGAAAGAAAGAAAGAAAGAAAGAAAGAAAGAAAGAAAGAAAGAAAGAAAGAAAGAAAAAGGAAGGAAGGAAGGAAGGAAGGAGGCAGTCTTGCTGTGGATATAGCTAGAAATTATAACTTGGATAAGTTATATTGATTCATTAAATTCATCAGAATATACTTCTTAAGAATTACAAATATTTACTCATAAGTGTTTACACACTGCATTGAAAGTGGCACTGTTTTCCTTCAGGATTTGTCTGCAACAAGAATCATCTCACAAAAATGACCTGGTTACCTATATAATCCCTTATCACTTTGACTACTTATCTTGATAAATGTTATTATACCTCAATATTGACATTTCCATCTTGGCCTTATATGATATTACTGAAACATTTACATGTAGTTCACTGTAGCACATCTCTTGAGTCATGGTACATATTTACAATATTAATCAGCTTAAAAGGGACTCAGAACTAAAAAAAACAGAGCACATTAAAAGGGTTTGAGCAAATAGTTTAATATATTTGTTGATAAATGTGGCCTCTTTTCTAAATCCCTTATGCTATATATTTGTGAAAATGTATGATAACAGGTCTCAGAATATTAGCTTTAGGAAAATGTGATGTGATATAAAAAATATTTATTTGGGAACATTTTTATGAAAGGAAAACATTTTTAAATATTTATGAGAACAGAAACAACAGAAAATTGTTGACACACAAAAGCACTATCAGTGGCCAGAAACCCATTATACTATCCTATATGTGTACAGCACTGTAGATTCTTCAATGCTTTATAGCTTTTAAATGCCTTAAGTGTTTAATAACACAAGAAAGTATATCGAAGTTAACATAATCTTTGCTCTTTGGGATAAAGAAGCCCAAAAAAGTTTACTGAGAATCATGTTCAGTGAAATTAGTTAGAAGGAAAAGGATATAGAATGACTGCATTCATTTGTGGGATATAAAAAGCAAAAACGATGAGACTAATATCCAAGGTTAGGCAAAAGATGGACCAGGAGGACTTGCTAGTGGTTGGATTCTACCACAAGTGTGTTCCAGTCAGAGGTTAGGTAAGACAGGAGAAGAGAGAAGGGGGAAGAAGGGAGGAGAAGGAGAAGGAGGGGGAAGAGAAAGAGGGGCGTCCTAGGAGGCAGAGAGGGAGGAGGAGGAGGAGGAGGAGGGAGGAGGAGGAGGAGAAGGAGGCTGAGGAGGAAGAGAAGGAGAATGCAGGGGGCTGGGGAAGGGAATCTGGGGATATTGTGGTGGGAAATGTGCATTGCTGGAGGGATGGGTACTGGCGCACTGTATGACTGAAACCCAATCATGAATAGCTTTGTAATTGTGTATCTCATGGAGGTATAAAAAAAAAAAGTTTACTGAGAATCATACTTCTCTCTCACACATTGATACAAGTGTTTTTCCCCCCAAAATTTTATTACACCATTTTAGACATACAATTGAAAGATGCTCATGTAGAGTTTTGGTTCTACAGTGTTCCAACACCCATCCCTCCACCCGAACCCATCTCCCATCACCAATGTCCCCACCTCCCTCCCCTCCCACACCTCAACTACTTTGCGGGTTCTGTATGTCATTTCTCTCCTCTTTATCTCTCCGTCCCGCAAACTTTCCTGCACATGGTGGAATGCAGTGCATTAAAGGACATTACTGTTTCCACTATTTTAATGGACGGCTGGGAAACTGGTCGGGAGGTAGTTTCCAGCGTCCAGACAGCGAAGGTGGTGGCTAGTGTGGTGGGCGAGTCTCATCCGGCTGCTTCCGGGACCCCAGAGGTGATGGGCCCACTCCCAAAAACCCATCTGTCCTCCCGGGGCCCCATAGTCAGCTGGAACTAGTTCATTTTTTCATGAACATAGTTTTGCTGAGATTCAGCTGTAGAGTTCCAGCATCCCCAGCCGCTTGTGAGGCTCTTCCTGCTATGGCTGGTGGCCCCAGGGCAGCTCCTGGGCGGGGCCACCAGGCTCAACAAAATGGAGGGGGAATGGCCGACCCCTGACTCCATCTGACGAATTCCCAGTGATTCCCGCTTCTGGGAGCCGCCTACCTGGGCTCAAACTGGTTTTGCTCTGATACAAGTGTTTTTTATCCCTTGCTTCTGGGCTGATTTTTACTCACAAATCTACATTTCAACATTTCTTTAAAGACAGGAACATTCTTTGTCAATAGCGTAATTCAGGCAATCATGAGAAAGGCATGGGACCATTTGACCCTGTTAAATATTTCATCTCCCAGAGAGAGTCATTATCAAATAAAGAACGGCTATCAGTGCCATAAAAAGTATTTCTTATTTAATAATCAGGGTTATACCATGTTATGATGAAGACAGAAGATACTTCTTGATTCCTAAAGCAGAGTTTGTATAACTGAACTATACTGACTGTGACTAAGGTGATCCCAAAAAGGAAAAAGACAAAGAATTTTCTACCTCTACATATCTCTCTATATAGTCACTTGATCACTTGACATCCCGTTATTTGTTGATTTGCTCGAGTAGGTGCCAGTAATATTTCCATTTGACCCTATCATGTACCAGTGTAGCCCAATGGCATCTGGTTGCTTCAGGAATACAGAGAGCCTCAAACTGTTCCTTCAGGGTCTTGACGAAGAAGTCTGACCATCTTGTAGGTGGGCGGCCACGCCATCTTTTGACATACCGTGGGATCCAGTCAGTAACGGCTCTAGTCCAGCGGTCATCTCCAAATTGCATTACATGTCCAGTCCATCTGATTTTTGATGTCTTGGCAAACGAGACAGAGTCCCTGATTCTGGAACAGCGATGGAGGTCAGAACTCCGGATTCCTTCTCTCACTTGAGCGAGGCGTGATATTCCAACCATAGCTTTCGATTCCTCTTTGGGAGACCCGAATAGCATTCTCATCCCTGCTTTCATAGGGCCCAGGTCTCTGAGGCCTATGTTAATGCAGGGAGAACAGTGGAGTTGAAGAGATGTGCCCGGAGCCAGAGGTTCTTTGTCTTTTTTGCTATTTATTCGATACTTTTGAAGGCATTCCCATGCCGCTCTCTTCCCCCTGCGCAGCTCAGGTTTTAGGTCGTTCATCATGTTGACTTCTCGACCTAGGTACACATAACTGTTGCATTCAGAGATGTTTGTTCCATCGAGAGTGAATGGGGCCTCTGGAACTAGTTCATTTTTCATGAACATAGTTTTGCTGAGATTCAGCTGTAGACCTATCTTTCCACACTCTCTATATAATAATATTGTAAAATAAGTAAAACAAGGAGAATGTTTAAGGGCTCCAAATACAACTGGTACCTTAAATTTGCAAGCAACACTCAGCCTGTGCTATAAACAGTTTTCAGATTTTTATCCCTAGTTCTAAGTAAAATGGATTCCTGTGGTAAACATTACTCAAAAAATCAAAAAGACCTGGGCAGTGAATACGTGACTGACTTCCTTTGACCATTAAAATGCTAGAAGTGTTCTGCATCAGTTCTGGGTAAAAGTATTTAAGGTTTGTTGCATAATTTCACACACTCTCTCTCCTGGCTGGTGGGGTCACAGGAATGGAGCAAGCTAGGATCATGGCTCCCTGTGAAAAACTATCCCGGACCTTTCACATAAGCATAAAATTAACTTTTATTGTATTAAGTCACTAAGACTCTGCTGGTGTTTGTTAGCCATTCTGAATGATAAAATCTCATTAGCTCAACTCTCACTGACCACTAGTCCACTGATGCCTATTTGGTTACGGTACCAGTACGTTGTGCTTGTGCCTGAGTGAAGCCAGAGCTGAAGGTCAAGGTTTACAAAAATATCTGGGAACAGCAGAAAGAAATCTGGAATCATCATTCAGAAGGTCCCAGCCCCTGAATTAGCACTAATGGTTTTTGCAACTATTACCCTTGATCACTTGATCACTTGACATCCCGTTATTCATCGATTTGCTGGAGTGGGCATCAGTAACATTTCCATTTAACCCTATCACGTGCCAGTGTAGCCTAATGGCATCTGCTTGCTTCAGGAATATGAAGAGCCTCAAACCATTCGTTCAGGGTCTTTACAAAGAAGTCTGACCATCTTGTAAGTGAGTGGACACGTGATCTTTTGACGTCCCATGGGATTCCGTCGGTAATGGCTCTAGTCCAGCAGTCATCTCTAACTATTAACCATTATGATTTATTACCAGTAAAATAATAACTATTTTAATAAGTAAAAATAATTTATTTTTACTTATTTTAATATATTATTTTAATTATAATAATTCACTCATTATTTTAATAAGTGTTATTATATAATTTACTTATTATTTTAATAAGTAATTTAAAATAATAATTTACTTATTATTTTAATAAGTAAAATAATAAGTATTAACCACTATGATTTATTGCCAGTGATTTGTCCATTTTATTGGAGAAAATAGGAATTTTTTTTTTTTTTGCTTTTTGGGTCACACCCGGCAATGCTCAGGGGTTACTCCTGGCTCTGCACTCAGGAATTACTCCTGGCAGTGCTCAGGGGACCATATGGGATACCGGGGATAGAACCCGGGCCGGCATAGGCGGCCGCAGACAAGGCAAATGCCTTACCTGCTGGGTTATCGCTCCGACCTCCATGGAATTTAATTTTGAACACAATGAAATTCTTAGCTCCTAGAAATTCTGTGAAAATTTCCAGTAAGTAATGGATAATATAGAAATGGCGGCTAGGATACTGATCTAAAAAGCGGTAGCTCCTTAGCTTCTTACATAATCAGAAGTGATTTCACACTCTTGAAACATGAGCATGTGATCAAAATTTCCCAGGGAAATGGCAGACAATAAAGGGGGCAAGAATTAACTATAGAAAATACTTAGAAGAGTCCTAAATGATGTGAGAACCAGGATGACAATGCCCATTTATTTAAAGCGCTAAAAATTCGCCATCTTCATTAATAAACTCACTTAGACTTAAATTTCAAGGATTTTAATGATTAAAAAATGCACAAGTCCTTAACGATTCGTTTACTATAAGATACTGAAACATCCTCCACCTGACAGGCAACTGGACATTGTCTATAATAAAACAAAATGATTTTCTTAACTCAACGCCCCAAACTTATGATATGTAAAGTTTCACAGAAGAAATAGAACTTCTCCACAAGTTTGGCTTGCTCTGAATTATACTCGTTATTCCACAAGCTCGGTCTACATGTGGGGCCCCATCCAGGCACTGCTGGGGTGATGTCATGATCTCTAGGTCGACTGTCTCCACCTGAGACACCCATGCACCTCTACACTTTGCTGGACTTTGTGCCAGCTTGCAAAGTCCCCCAAAAGTTGACGTTTTCCAAACCCTAAGAACACGTGCAAGGCACAACACTAAGAACTGTATAAATGTTCAAAATAGGATTATTATTAGTTTGCCAAAGGTCATGTTTTTAAGTGATACGAGCGAAGTAGAAAGCGAAGCTGGCAGTGGGTGCTCCTGGACGCTTAAAATGTGGCCCTCAGGGAACGGAGCGATAGCCCAGCGGTAGGGCGTTTGTCTTGCACGGCCGGCCTATGCCGGTCTGGGTTCGATTCCCCGGTATCCCACAAGGTCCCCGGAGCACCACCAGGAGTAATTCCTGAGTGCAGAGCCAGGAGCAACCCCTGAGCATTGCCGGTGTGACCCAAAAAAGAAAAAAAAAATGTGGTCCTCAATCCAGCAGCACTAATTTTACCTAGGAGTTTGTTGGAAACGCAGGACCTCAGGCCGAATTCCCATCTACCCTATCAAAAATTGATAGTAGCAAAACATCTTGGGTTTTGCTACACATTAAAGTTTGAGCAGTTCGAGCAAAGTCACTCTGAGAGGTAACCACCACTTTAATGGATGTGGAGAAAAGCGGGTGTTTCCCCTGAGTTACAATTGAGACGGGGAGTGGAATTTACAGCAGAGTCGTCTGTGTGTAAAGCAAGGGTAGAAACAAAAAGATCGGGGCAAGTTCTCTCAGACACCAGAGATCAGCAAGGGTCGCATCGGGACCACTTCCAAAGCAGCAGATTCTGAGCTGGGTCTTGAAGCCAGGACATTTCCTTCCGTTCATTTCAGTAAAAATCGGAGCTGTTTCAGATGGCCCGTGTCAATAAAACAGTTTGCTTCTCCAGCCAGAATTCCACCTCCCAAATAGAAGCTAAGTACCAACAGCACCAGCTGCAAGCAGATTGACATGCTCAACAGAACCTGCTACGATTATGAACAGCGTTATTTGGCTGAGAACTGCCTGGTCTCATTAAAACAAACAACAGTGAGACCCCCCCTTTATTCTCGGGTCTGAGTATTCCAGTCGGAGTGCACCGCCCCCCACCCCATCCATCCCACCTGTCACCCGGTTCCAAGCACTTAATTCAGGGTGTGGCACCGGCCTTCCAAGATCCCTCTTGCAGCAGCACCGGCCTCCTCCCTCTCGGAGTGCAAATACCCAGCTCGGCGGCATCTGAATTCAGGTCACCAACTCACCCCCGCCTCTCTAAGGCCCTAGCCAGCAGCCTGCCACCCTTTAGGGGACTCGCCGGCCAGGCATCAGAGGCTCGGAGGAGCCCACCTGCACCCCATCAGCCCGGGGGAGGGGTGGTGCAGGCCCGGCTCTCTCGGGCGGCTTCTCGGACGCTGATTGGTGGCAGCGGCGAGTCACGTGCGGCGGCGGGGGCGGAGCAAGGCGGTGGGAGGAGAAAACAAAGCCCCCAGCTGTCAGCGGGAGCCACGCCGCGCGAGCAGGTGAGTCAAGTGCATTTAAAGCGGTACCGCCCCGGCGCGCCCCGACTCCGGCCCGGGCTCCCGTCCGCCCTGGCCCGCGCCGGCTACGTCTCCCCACCTGGCCGCGTGCCCGCGGGACCGAGGGGGCCTCCGAGCTCAGGAAGAAGTTGTGCAGGGGTCGGAGTCACAGCCCGCGGGGCGCCCTCCCCAGGCTCCCACCCGCCGCTCTCTGTTTCGGGGCTGGGGGCAGCGGCTGCGCACCCCGGGAACGAGGAGGGAGTGGAGGTTGCCACGCTGGCAGAGGCAAAGTGGACTGGCTCGAGGTTGAGGGCAGGGGGCTGTCCAGGACCCAGACTCCAAGGGGGTCTTGCTGGTGCACGCCGACCGTGCACGACCTCGAGACGCCAGAGTTGGGGCGCAGGGACTGAGCACGGGGTTGGGGGTTGGGGCTCTTGCGTTTGGGGCAGAGCAGGAAGTGCAGCGCGCTGGCCGGGCCGGCTACGGGGACACACCCTGGACCCCCAGCCCTGCGGTCGCTCCCCTGTGGCTGGGAGGCGGCCTTCCTCTTCCTCCTCCCGGGACTCCAGCCAGTGTCCCCGGCGCCGGGCACTCGGGATTCCCAGCAGTGCCAAAGAAAGTGAGCTGTTGTTTTGCACCGAGGGGCTGCTTATCCGCTGGGAGCCAACTTAGGCTCCCCCACACAGTTTGGGGGAATGTTTTTCAGTGCACGCTTGCAAGTGCTGTGCAGGACCAGGCATCCTACAAAGCGCCAGACGGAGGGTGGGCGCAGAAAGCGCCCCCGGCTCCACTGAACTTGAAGCGCTCGGTAGTGGCCACTGGCCTACGCCGACTGGACCGGGGATCCTCCTTCAGTCACTTGCCAGTGGCCTGCCCAGGCCTCCCCGCACCGAGGGACAAGCTCGAGGCAGGGGGCGTGCGGCTGTTAGATCCGGAGGCGCCTTTGTCCTCACCCCCCACCCCTTCTGTAGTCCTCCCCGGGCCAGTAGCGCGTGCAGTAATTAATAATTCCGAATATTCGCCGTCAGCGTCAGCTCGCACTTGGCGTCCCCTCCCGCGGGCTTTCTCCATCACCGGCTTCCCTACAGACGTTTCCCCCCCAAACAAACAATACCAAAAAAGGGGAGGAAGGAGGAGAGGTAGGATTTTGCTAGCCAAGAGCCGATTACAAAACGCGTTTCCACCGCAGGCATGTCAAGTCAAGGGTTAAGCGTTCCCAGCTGTGCCGCCCGACGGGCGCGAGCAAACGCAACAACTTTGCTAATTAGCATGGGCTGTGCCCCGGGGCCCGTTGCCAGGAGGGCCAGGGTGCGGGCGAGGTGAAGCTTGCAGTCCTGCCTTGGTTTGGGATTTGGACTCCCGAACCAGTGTCTAGACGGAGAGGACTCCAGGTGCGCAAATTTGCGGAGCCAGACCCCGGGATGAAGCAGAACAGAGATCAAAAGGTAACCCAAGACTAGCAACTTTTGAGATGCTTGCCTCGGACCCGAAATTAGCTACGTGTTTGAAGGTCTTTTTGACCTACCTGTCTTCCTTCCAGAAATCCCCTCCACCCTCCAACCGCCCCCATCGAGAGGGTTGGCTAGCATTCTTTTCTGCCAAACTAGTCATGGTATTAGTTAGAATATTGGGGATTATGTTCTGTGGGTCTCCAAACTAGGAAATTTGGGAGTCCGCTGCTCTTAGGTAAAATCAGGTTAACGACTACGTTTCCCTTACCAGGGGAAAACGATGCTTCTCCAAAGCAAAGGTCCCAAAGCAAGACTTTGCTGCTTCTTACAGCCAACTGGAGAGCTTTGAGATTTTCTGATGCTCAGATCTCATCCCAAACCATTGCAGTCAGACTGGAGACGCAGGGCCGGGTCGTGGAGGTGTTTTTAAATTCCCAGGTGATGGCCCTGTGCACTCAAGTTGGAGAATCGCTGTGGCCAAGAGAGTTCCTTAGCCGGCAGCAGCAACCATTGCAAGACAAGTGCCATTATAAATAGTTGGGTGGGAGAAAAGACGCTGACGACGCGGTGCAACTGATGGACGCCCTAGGACAGGGGACTGTCATCTGGCAGTTTGGCTGGCTGTGGCACCTGCCCACTGCCTAGGGTCCACCATCCTCTGCCTAGGGTCTGGTTCTTATTGGAGGAGGGAAGCTCACAGTCAGTGCCCGGTTTCCCGCGTTGTTAAGGAAACGGCTGAAACTTCATTCCGTGATTCACTTGGCTGTGAGGAAACCCAGCAGTAACTGGTGAGTGGCGAGTCGGCAGGCTGCTCTCCCAGGCTGAGTCAGCGAACAGGAAGTAATTATATCCTGTACCTTATTGACAGGCTCTTCTCCATTCCTTTGAAAGCCTATTTGAATATCTGATCCTTATCACAGTGCTCAGAGACACTCCTCCTTCCCATCACTGCATTCCACTTGCAACAGGTAATTCTCCTGTAGCTGGGAGACAACTGGGACAGCTTGTCATTTCCTTGATGAGGCCAAAAAAAAGTAAAAAATAGGACTATACACTGGATAGAGTTTCCAAAATTATGTGAAGTAGAGCGACTAATTTGCAGTACATAAATGCTGAGTCCAGAAATCGACTGCTATTTGATTACACATTCAGGGTGGATTAAAAGGATCGATTTAAGTAGACGTGGATGTGCCCTAACATTTTGCACAATATTGATGTTCGCCATTGAGCAAAGGTTTCCGACTTTAAAAAAAAAAAAAAGCAAGGTATGAGACTAAATAACTCGTTCAAAGATGTACACAGTTTGTGAATGAACTTACTACTTTTTGTTTCCTGTTTCTTTTTTCTGTAGGGGGTGGGCCACCCTGGCTATGCTCAGGGCTTACAGCTGGTGTTGACTCTGAGGTTCATACAGGTGCTAGAGTTCCAGCCCAGGCTGTCCATGTGCCCACTTCTGATCTTCACTCACTGTATAAGTTCTCCAGCCCACTTTTGTTAGTCTCTATACTACCATGGCCGGAAATGTTTTCCTCGTTCTTGATTCCTTTAAGAGAAAACAGGGCTGGCGCATAGCAAGCCATCAATGATGTCAGCTGCTGAACTTTGAACCTCTCTCACAGCATCCATCCTACCCTGCGTTTCTCATGCAACGGCGTCTGCAGCCCCCAGAGCACAAAGCACAGGCCTTTAGAATTGCCCCCTGTTATCTGGGTAGACGCTTTGTGAGCTAAGAACCTGAATATATTCATTTTTGCTATTTTTCAGGACAGATTTTCAGGATATGTGGAGCCAAAAGTTCGCTTATAATTCCTAAGTGCTGTAAATGGTAGCTTATTTGTGTGCACTTAAATTTTTACAGAAAACAATTTAGCATTCTTCGCATAACTAATAGTTATAATACTTAACTCCGTTCTTAAGAGTTTACTTCATGCAAGTTTTCTCCATCCATTATTATGGGGGATGAGAGGAAACATACCCAGATATTGGCTGCTAAAAGGAATACATTAAGAGTTATTTCGGAGAAAGCAAAAGGTAGGTTAACAGGGAATAGCTTTTTTGTCTTCTGCCTACTGTTCTCAATAAGATGGCACATAAGGGGTGTGGGGAGCTAGCACAACAGGTAAGGCACAGGTCTTGCATTCAGCTGTCCGCATTCGAATCCTTACGGTCTCCTGAGCACTACCAGAAGTCACTCCTGAGCAGAGTCAGGAATAGGCCCTGAGTACTTTTGTGGGTGAGATTGCCCCCAAATACACTAAACTAAAATGTGCACAGGGGCCTGGAAGGTAGCGCAAAGAGCTGGAGTACATGCTTCACATTTGAGAGGCAGGCCCTGAGTTCAGTCCCAGAACCTCTTAACACTCCTCCCAATCCTAGAATCAACCGAGTGGTCCTGATAGCCTGCCCTGGACCAGAGCCCCATCACCTTACCAGCGATGAGCACTAACCTGTCACTCCAGTCAGCTGACTATGGTTAGAAGTGCAGTCCATTCTCCTCGCCCCACACCCCGCCACCAGAGAATTTAAGGAATAAAGAAAGATGCACATGTACATTTAAATATGCAACATATTTAATAGCAAGATTTGGTTATATTCTTTGATACATACTATTTAAAAAAATAGTAAGGGGCCAGAGAGAGAGTGCAGTGGGTAGGGCACTTGCCTTGCACATGGCCAACCCAGGTTTCATCCTGAGCGTCTAATACAGTCCCTGATCATCGCCAGGAGTAAGGCCTGCACATCACCAGGTGTGGCCCCAAACAACAACAAGAACCGTTAAGAATTTCCAACAGTCTGAAGGGATGGGTTCTGGAACATTATATAACTGAAACCCAATCATGAAAAGCCTTGTAACTTTATCTCTCTGTGATTCAATAATAAAATTCAAAACTATTTAAAAATTTTTTAAAAAGAATTTTAACAGCCCAAATGATGGGACTGCATCCATTCTCACACCTATGTAGCTTAGAAAAGAGACATTAGGGACATGCTTCTGAAATTCCAACTTCATTTTTTCAGAGACTACATGAAATAACTGAGCGTGATTAAAACCTAGCCTCTTAAACTGTGGGTAACAATTCCATGTGGAGTTGTGCGATTTTTAAAAATTTTTTGTTTTAAAATAAATTTCTATACAATTACCAGTAAATATTTGATTTGTGCACCTATTCTATATAACTCTATGCCTGGAGTTGCATAAAATTTTCTCCTGTGAGAAGGGGTTGCAGTGAAAAAGGCTTTAAGAGCCCCGGTCTGTTAGGTGGAACTAATACAGATTAATAATACAGGTTAATACCGATTAATACAAACAGGCCAGAAGGGTGGGGTGGAAACAAAAGGTGTTTTGTCATCTCAACTTCAGAAGCTCTGACATTTGAGAGAACAGAGAGGAATCACCCAGTTTCTATCCCATTTGTTACCTTAAAAATATGTACAACTTTTTTGGGAATTTTAATGCATTAAGACCTAAATATATTGGGTAGAACATGCCCCCATGCACAGTGAAGTCGAAAAATTAAGTGATTTTTCCAAAATGGCAATGTCAAGAGTAAACTCTTGGGGCACTGACTCCTTTCTGAGCGTGTTATGTCACACTGCTTGTTTCTTGAATAAGGTTTGGTGTTAGCTTACCTGAAGACTGGCTCGACAAGCTGTTTTGGAGTTGTTGGGTGTTTTATTTTGTTTTAATTGAGTCACAGTGAGATACACAGTTACAAAACTATTTATGATCGGATGTCAGTGATATAATGTTCTAACACCCATCCTTTCACCAGTGTACATTGTTGATGGAACGGGGTCAGTTTTAATTATCTGTTTCCTCCTTAAAACAGGGGAAACTGAACTGGGGAGATAGCTCAGTGGGCTGAGGTGTGCTTCCAAAGCTGGGGACAGGATTAATCCCCTGAACTGCCTGGGTATCCCTGCATGGTTATCCAGGAGTATCCCTTGAGCGTTGCCTCATGTTTCCCCCTACAAAGGAACAGAAACTCCCACCAAAGCACCGAAGAACTTTCACCACTGAACTATACAACGTCTTGTCCAATGCTTGCTGTATCAGTTCCCCTCTTCCCACTGTAGATTTATTATAAAAAAGTTTTGATGTTTTTTACCAAGTCATATAAGCAGAAACTCTTGTGTTAAGAGCTCTTAAATATTAAATCTTCCCATCCAACACGAGTTTAAATTCCCTCTCTACTACTCCAAGTACATTTTAATATTTCTCTGAAACATATTCCATCCACCTAGAGATAATAAATATAAATACAACTCATTTCTCTTCAGTCGTCCTAAACATTTAAAGTAAGATTGATTCTCCCAAGTTGGAAAAAGTCTGCATATAATTTTCGAAATCTGTCAGTTGCACAAAATTTTTGCTCCAGTGTCCAGTCTTATAACCCAAGAAGTATTTGAAATTAGAGCCTTATAGAAGAGCCGTATGAGTAGACTTGCTCCCCAAATCATAGTACGCACAGATTTCAGTCTTGTACAGTGGCATTAAGATTGTGCTGAGCTGAATAAAGCTCCATGGCTTTATCTGTCTCTGGAATCAGGAGGCTCTGGCCTACTATCTATTTTTTTAATGACTTGGGAACTAATACCACCGTGAGATATACAGTTACCAAAGTGTTCATACTTGTATTTTAGTCATACAGTGTTCCAGCACCCATCCTTCCACCAGTGCCCATTTCCCATCACCAAAGTCCCTTGATTCCCCCTCCCTCAGCCTGTGTTTATAGCAGGCAATTTTCACTTCTCTCTCTCTCTCTCTCTCTCTCTCTCTCTCTCTCTCCATATTGTGGCTTGCAATATATACATTTAGAGGTTATTATGTATATCCTTTTGTCTACTTTCAATGCTCAGTTCTATGCTGGTATTGTCATTTACAATAATTATTAGTGCACTGTTCCTTTCTCTGTAGCTGCCCGTGTCGTATTTGATATGCCAGATACCAGTAACAATTACAGACCTCATTCCCATGACCTAATGGAATGGTTTGAGGCTCTTTATTTTCCTGGAGCAAGCAGGTGCCCTTGGGCTCTACTTGCATGAGACAGGTCATATGGAGATGTTACTGGTGCCCGCTCGAGCAAATCGATGATGAACGGGAAGATAGTGACAGTGACCTAACATCTGATTCCCACATATTTGCAGTAGGTTCTGCCCATTGACAAGACCTCCTGATTCACGTTTTGTCTGGTCTTGGATATTGGTATCATGCTGTTTTTTTTTTCTTCACAATCACGATCACGATCTTCCCGTTCATCATCTATTTGCTAGAACGGGCACCAGTAATATCTCCATATGTCCTGTCTCATGCTAGTAGAACCCAAAGGCATCCGCTTGCTCCAGGAACATAAAGAGCCTCAAACCATTATATTAGGTCACGGGAATGACCTAATATAAATGTTACTGGTATTTGGCATATCAAATACGACATGAGCAGCTTGCCAGGCTTGCCGTGCGGGTGGCATACTGTTGTAGTCACCTCTAAATAAAGCATTTATTGATGAACAACAACAAAACAACAACAAAGCAAAGACCAAAACAATAAAGTCCTGAACTCTACCCAGGTTCCTAGTGAAGTAGGCAGGTAGAGGGGTGTGGGGAAGGGTAATAGGTGGATGGGGCTGTCAGTGAATCCTGACAACAATGGCAGGTTCTTTATCTCCTCCCTCCCTCTCTCTCTCTCTCTCTTCTCTCTCTCTCTCTCTTTCTCTCTCTCCCTTCTTTTGCACATTGAAATTTTATTTTATTATACCACCATGTCCCTGGCCTGCCACCCCACCAGAGCCTCACAACAAGCCAAACTACCCCCCTACTCCATGGGGCCGCCATTTTCCACATCCCGACTTCCCTCTCGTCACAACTCCACCCAGCAGACCAGACTATCACAACCCGGATTATCCACAGCCACCCTGCAGCAGTTTTTTTTTCAATCTGGCCCAGGTATGCTAAACCAGAGGCTCTCAGACATGGGGCAGAGCTGCTACTTGCTCTCCCTGTGCCCAGCCGCTCATGAGGCGCCTGGGAGGCATGGCGGATTCTAGCCCTGACCCGCCACCCCAGCAGAGCCTCACAACAAGCCAGATGACCCCCCTTACTCCATGGGGGCCGCCATTTTCCACATCTGGACTTCCCTCTTGTCACAACTCCACCCAGCAGACCAGAGTATCATAGCCCGCTCATGCAGGCCGCTTAGCGGCCGCAGTGGTTCATCAATAAATGCTTTATTTTTTTTCTTACATTCTGCAAATAAATGCAGTCATTCTATATCTGTCCTTTTCCCTCTGGCTAATTTCACTCAGCATGATCCTCTCCATGTCGATCCATTTATAGGCAAATTCCATAGCTTCATTTTTCCTAACAGCTGCATAGTATTCCGTTGTGTATATGCATCACAGTTTCTTTATCCAGTGGTCTGTTCTCGGGCACTCCGGTTGTTTCCAGATTCTGGCTATTGTGAATAGAGCTGCTATGAAAATAAAAGTGCAGATGGTGTTTCTGCTGTGTTTTTGGCTTCCCAGGAGTGGTGTGGCTGAGTCAAAAGGGAGCTCAATTTCTAGTTTTTGGAGGAATGAACATATTGTTTTCCAAAAGGACTTTCCCACCAACAATGGATGAGAGTCCCTTTTTCCCTGCATCCACGCCAGCATTTGTTGTTCTTGCTCTTCTGGATATGTGCCAGTCTCTGTGGTGTGAGATGATATATCGTTGTTGTTTTTATTTGCATCTCTCTGATGACTAATGATGATGAGCAATTTTTCATATGCCTTTTTGGCCATTTGAATTTCTTCCTTGTCGAAGTTTCTGCTCATTTCTTCTCCACATTTTTTGATGGGATTGGCTGTTTCTTGTAAAGTTCTACTACTACCTGATATATCCTAGATATTAACACCTAATCAGATGGGTATTGGGTAATATTGTAATATTCTTTCGCAATCTGCAAACTGTCTTTGTCACTTGGTCACTGTTTCTTTTGAGGTGCAGCTTTTTAGTTTCATGCCGTCCCATATGTTTATCTTTGCTTCCAGTTGCTTTGTTAGTGGTATTTCATCTTTGAAGATGCCTTTAACTTCAATGTCGTGGAGGGGGACTAAAAACAATTTCAGGGTTAAATATCAAGAGAAGAAAACTTTTTTGGACACTTAAAAAATCATATGACATTCAAAATTTTAGTGTCCAACATAGTTTGTTCAACTGCAGCTATAATTATTGGCTTCTATATTGCCTATGACTTCTTTTGTGCAAAGTATTATTCTAGAGCAGAAAATAATGCATCAAAGACTAGCTAAGCCACAAAGCCTGACATATTGACTGGATATTTGCAAAGTTTGAAGATCAATGCCTTATTCCACTTCGACACATTTCATTTGAAATGAGAACTTGCTCACTTAAAATTATTTTCCCTTCAACTTTTTTTCTCTTTCAAGGAGGAATTTTTTGTTATCAAACATAGACCCACTAATTTACTAAAAAGTGTTTATTTCTATGTTTCCATTTTGTGTGTGGGTGGTTTGCTGTTGTTTTTCTTTTTTGAAAAATATTGTATTTCCAAGTAGCATGAGTTTAGTGACATGCCAACTGTAAAACTTCGGACCCTTATAAATAGTGACATACCAACTACATGGAGACAGTCGTAATTTCCAGGGCTCTGGAAGATGAGGGAGCAAGCATGGCCTGAGTGAGGCATCTTTCACAAGACAAGCTTGTTTCTTTGTCCTGTAAAGGTGTCTGTATGCTTATTTGTTTTTGTATAGAAGGCTAACTGGGGGATTAGTTTGGATTTAAACATTTTTCATTGATTTAACTTCAGACACTTGAAACCTAATATAGTTTGTTATTACTTGGGGAGTAGCATACTAAATATGAATGCTTACTGCTTATGATCACAATCGTCATTAAGAATTTGAAACTTTCCAGCTCAAAAATTTTAATCCAGAAGTTCAAATTATTTTCCTGCTTACCAGGTTGGACAGATTAGTGTTGTTTATATTAGTATTCATTACTAATATAAACTTCGGCTCCTCAAAGTGTTGCAGGTGTTAATGCGGTGACCCGCTGCATCGGCAGGTGGCAGGCAGGAGACAGGCTTGTCTACACCCAGGGCTCTCCCCGTGGCCCTGGATGGTTGATGGTCTGACATAGAAAACGACTGGGCCCTCTGGGATGAACCCAGAGCTAAGGCAGAGCCTGGCAAGCTACCTGAGGTGTATTCGATATGCCAAAAACAGTAATAATAATGGACCTCATTCCCAATGAATAAAGATGTTACTGGCACTCACACAAGCAATGTGAACAATGGGAAGATAAGTGATAAGTGATAAGTATTGATTAATACTTAGATTGCAACTAATACTGTTAGAAACTTGTTCAAAATTTTTGTATTCTAACTTAAAAAAACAAAACTTCCTTCAGTTACAACTTCCTCTTCCTGATGCCTTGTTAAAACCACAGATCATTTTTGAGTCTTACTCGGATTAATAGAGCATCTTTATAGGTGACCTCATCGTACCATTCAGAATCAATATACTTGCAATTAAATGAGAGGAGTTCCTTTTCATCAAACAATGCATAATATAGTATAGAAACATCAAAGCAGCTAAAATCAGCTAAGTAATTTCTTTCTCAATAAATGAAAATAAGTTTACCCCATCGAAGCACTGTTAGTAATTGTGTAGACAACTAGCACCTAAGTAACTTAACCCCCTTCTTTACCTGGAGGAATGAGAGAGGCGGAATGGAAGAGGAGGAATGGAAGAGGAGGGAGGGAGACAATTGAATCTAGGTTACTTCATTTCTGTGCTGACTATATGAAGAACTAGTCCAAGTGAAATGAACTTTCTTCCCATGTCATAAGGTATATTTCACATTTTGTTTAATGCATCTTAGTTATTCTCAAATGTTTTTAAGAACATTTGACTTAGTGTATATTTTGTAGATTATGGAATTCATAATTATCAACTGCTTAAGTAGAGCTAAATACTCACATATATTTGCTGACAAGCAAACTTTCGTTCTAACTCGAATTATAAATACTAAGGCAGGAAAGGTCACTTATATTTGAAACCAGGAAAGAGGCAAGTAAAATATGAGACAGTTCCTTTGAGTTTAGGAGTTTTTTGTTTGTTGTTTATTTTTTGGGGGTATCTGTTTGTTTTATTTGTTTTGGAGCCATACCTGTGATGCTAATGGGTTATTCCTGGCTCTGCACTCAGAATTATTCCTGGTGGTGCTTGGGTGACCATAAGGGATGCCCAGGATCAAACCTAGGTCGGCTGTGTGCAAGACAAATGCTGTACTATTGCTCTGGTCCAAGTTCCTTTGAGTTTTGCTAAAGTATTTGAATCTATTATTAAGTGTCATACACGAAAGTGAAATCAGACTAGAATATTACATTACCTTATTTAAAAATTATTATGCCTGCTTTCAACAAGTAAGGAGCAGGTGGGTGGCTATCTGCAAACTCCTGACACTCGCCTGCCTTTCATTTAATGAAATAAACGAATAAATAACCTTAAGTCCAATCAATTTGCCAAAATATATTAAAGAAAACATGTCTTCGGTGTTCTACTATTGTTGCAAATGGTAATACCAGAGTAGAAGTAAGCATTGAATATAGGCAAAGGGATATATATGAACACCTGTAAATGTATATATGGCAAGCCGCAATGTTTAAGAGATGGGAGAGAGAGAGAGAGAGAGAGAGAGAGAGAGAGAGGGAGGGAGAGAGAGAGGGAGAGGGAGAGAGAATGAGAGAGAGAAGAGGGCAAAAGTGCCTGCTATAGAGGCAGGCTAGGGGAGGGGGAGGGAATCCGGGGACATTGGTGGTGGGAAACGTGCACTGGTGGAGGGATAGGTGCTGGAACACTGTATGACTAAAACCCAATTATGAACAGCTCTGTAAATGTCTGTCTCACGGTGTATAATAAAAAGAATTCAGTCAGAAAAGAATAAGAAAACATTTCCTAATTCTTGGAAAGAAAAAAATCCATGGCTCCGGATCGCTACTGGCAGGACTCAGGGACCATATGAGGTGTCAGAAGTCAAATCTGGGCCACAACAAGGCAAGCAACCTGCCTGCTGCAGCGTCTCTCCAGTTTCTTAACGTAATTCTAACCAAGAAAGCACCACCTTCATTTCCCCAGAGCTGATTCAGCCCTCAGAAGCAGAGAGAGCATAATAAAAGTTTCCTGAGTCCCACCTGGTCCCCTGAGCAAGCATCAGAGCCCCACTCCCACCACCCAATAATATCAGAACTAGATAATTAACTCTTTGTTTCCTGAAACTTCAGGGTTCTTTCTGTTCTCAGTAGTTTTTAATTGGTGTATTAAAAGTAAATTCTTAGCTCAGGTTGGGTAACATGAGTGACCCGCCGGTCACATCTACAGAACTTTACCCATGTAAGTTCAGTTCCTTGGGAGCCCAGTGAAGCCTTGCCAGGCAGGTGAGGCCCTGTGCAGGGTCAGTAGCTGAAATAAAGCGCTCTGCCTGCATCCACACTTTCTCAGCCAGAGCCTTCTCTTTAACGAGACCCATCAGTAATTCGGAGGCACATTAAAATTTGAGAGGCCCTGAGAGAATTTATTTTTTTCACATATGGATGTATCTTTATGCTTAATACCATATTGAACTAGTCCTTAACAAATTGTTTTTCAATACTGAAGGAAATTTCTTTATATTGAGTATCTAAAAACTATGCCATTATCGTATTTTTGTTTTATTCTTACAATTCTAAGTGATCCTTTCAAATACTTTATAATAAATAAGTAAATATAACTTTAAAAAAAGATCTCTAACATAGACTATTGGGGGGGTGGATGGTTGACCTCTTAGTGGTATGCTGGGGTCCCACCCTGGAGACTCTTGGCTAGCCCAGCTGAGTGGTTCAGTGCAGGACTCAAGGATGAAGTGCTGTGTGGACCCTCACCATGCAGCGCTCACCACGCAGCACTCACCACACAGCGCTCACCACACAGCAGTCACCACACAGCGCTCACCACACAGTGCTCCCTTGTTAGTCACCATGAAATTGCAGTTATTCATGATTGGGTTTCAGGCATCGTGGTTTACTGTACTGTTATGGATAGGGCTTCAAACATAACACTTTGCCGCCTTCCAGCACTACCTCCTTCTGGCTCTTCTTCCCTCCACCACATCCATTGCCTCGTTGCTGTCCAGCCCCTTCAGGTGGTGTGTTTCCTACTGATGACCACCTCTCATGTTCTTTGTTTCTGTTGTCTTTGGGCATTCATTATAACCCCTTTATGTTTCCTTGTACTCCGCCGAGGATGAGAGAGAGTCCCTCTGGCTGTCTTCATCCAGCATAATACCTTCCAGGTCCCCCATGTAGCGGCAAACTGCATGACTATCTTTTCTTTGGCTTAGTAGTATTCCATCGTGTATAAAGAAATTGTGGTAACGTAGTCATCAGCTCTTGGATATTTGGTTGTTTGCAGCTTTGGGCTACTGTGGATAATACTGTAAGGAACACAGGTGTGCACATGTTTTTTTCCATTTTGCTTTTGGGCCCATCAGGTATATTCTGAGAAGGGTTGTGGAGTCGAATGGAAGCTCAGTTCCTAGATTTCTTTTGTTCAGGATTGTCCCTTTTATTTTCCAAAATGGTCTGACCAGTCGACAGCAGTGAATGGGAGTTCCTTTCTCCCTGAATCCATACCCCACTGGTTGTTCTTGTACTTTTTGATGTGGGCCAGTCTCTGTGTTATAGTTACTCCTGGCTGTGCTTGGGGGACCATAAGGGATACTGGGGAGCCAACCCGGGTCAGCCGTGTGCATAGCAAACACCCTACCCCCTGGATTATCTCTCTGGCCCCATTTTCCTATAATGTTCTACAGGTGCCTTTCTACCTTGAATATTAACTTCTTATTAGATAAGTGTTGGGTACTTTCTCACATTCCATGGGTTATCTTGCATTCTGGTTATCATTTTATTTTAGTACAGAAGATTCTTAATATGGTCCATTTGTTTATCTTTGCTTCCCCTTGCTGGGTCAGGCGTGTTTCTTCCTTGAAGATGCCTTTAGCTTCCATGTCATGGAGACTTCTGCCAATAGTTTCCTCTATGTATCTTACGGTTTCATACCTTGACAGGCTACTTAAAGTGTTTATTTAGATGGCATAGGCATCCTGGTTCTCAAATAATTAGTATATTATTTCATGTTTTTCCACTTACCCAAGGAAACTTACTTGCCAGTGCCACATATTCATATATTTGTACCCTCAAATTTTCTCTAAAACTGGGTAAAGAGCAACCCAATTTAACTTAGGAAAATTCCAACTGCTTTTGTCAAATTTATGTTTTAAAGAGCCATAAAAAGGTGTTTATAAATCTGATTTCCTTGAGTTCAAAACCACATTTTATTCTTTTTTTTTAACTAAATCAACAAGAGATATACACTTAGAGTGGTTCATGGTTGAATTTCAGTCATACAGTGTTCCAACGTCCATCCCTTTACCAGTGTGTATTTCCCTCCAACAATGGCCTCAGTTCCCCCCTTCCCCCACCCCATTTATTCTCCTTTTAGGCACTCTGGTTTGCATTACTGTGCCTGAAAACCTCACCTCTTATCCTTTCCTGCCTGTGTTTTAAAAAGTTATAATGTGCCATAGAAAAAAATCTTGATTGGCTGTCTGGTAACTGAGTCACAGCTTAGACCAGTGACCTACTTCAGAAGGGGCAGGCAGTGGCCCTCTGCAAGGTGGCTTATTTGGAAGATGTTCAGTCTGTTCACTAGGCGTGGGATCATGAGTCCCGGTCTCGGACAAGTACCTGTGGCTCTGAATCCTTGACAGTCTCCACCTGCCACTACCGCCTACTGCTTTGGTTCCTCTTGGCTGAGGGATTGTGAACAGTCCCAAATCCTGACTTTCTCATCAAGGTGTTCACACTGTGACCTACACAGTCAAAGCAGGAGGTTTTATTTATTTCCTCCTGTGCTCCAGATATGCCCATCACCTCCCCAGGTGTGCTCTGTTATGAGTCAACTTGAGAAACTGCCCCGGAAAGCCGTCCCGCTATCCATTTATTGCCTCCCACAGGCTCTGCGGTCTGGATCAGGCATGGCTGCTCATCCCGGTTGGCCTTGAGTTCCCACATGTGAGTCTCCCTGACGATGAAACTGACCGCGGTGTGTGTTGGGCTCCGTTCAGCCCCACATTTCCACGGGGCACAGTGCTTGCCACCGAGTCTGATGTTTATAACTGTTTTGTTTCACAACACCACTGCTTTGTAAATAAAGAAATGCTGGTCAAAACGGTCTTCCCTGCTCACAAAAAATGAATACTTGGGGGACGATCAATGAATACTTGTATATAGTTCAGTGATCTATAATCTAGACTGCTCTTTTGTTGCTATTTTACTGTGCACAATATAATAACATTATGCCCTTCGCTTCAACTATTAAATATCTGTAAAACACCTCTGGGAGGAACTTCATTTTACTCTAGACAGAAGGTAAGCAACTGGCTAGTTTCGTGCTTGGGAAGAGCCATAATGTGTCAGGAGATAGTCGGGAATGCTGGCAAAGAGAAAGCGGCAGAATGCTACAAAACAGCCACTTCGATGTTACAATATTTTTCATCTTGAATTACACTATTGGTCAGTTTTTATGAAAACATTTTATTTCTAATCCAGATCTTGGGTTGGTTTGTCACTATGTGCCCCCCAATCTTTCCTCCCAGGCCCACATTCAAAGCAAATAACTGATGATCCCCTGGAGAGGTTTTCCAGACTTTTTTATTTCAGAATTATAAACAAAGTGAAGGCACTTTTACTCTGGGTTTTTTTTAACAATTATAAAAATGTTCATGTTTGGGTTTCGGTCTTATACTGTTCCAGCACCCATCCCTCCACCAGAGCCCATTTCCTACCACCAATGTCCCTTATTCCCTCCCCTAGCCTGCCTCTGTGGCAGGTTCTCTCTCTTCTTCTCTCTCTCTTCCTTCTCTTACATATTGTGGGTTGTAATACATATATTTAGAGGTTATCATGTGTATCTTTTTGCCTGTATTTAATGCTAAGTTCCATGTGGTAATAGACTTTCGACAATTATTGGCACACTTCCCTACTCTGGTGTTTTTAAACTTGTATTAAATCTCTGTAACCACTGAACTGTAAAGAGCTTCACTGGTATCAAATCTACTGGTTTTCATTGTGGAAATGTTTTCTTTGTGTGTGTGTGTGAGAGAGAGAGAGAGAGAGAGATCTCGAGAGAGAGAGAACTTGGGTGGACACCTTGGTCAGTGTGGGGGTGGGGCTTATTGCTCTGAATGCTGTTTTGAAGCGGCAGAAAGACTTATTGGTCTTTAGAATAACATGTGCCCAGAAACAAGAAACATCTGTCTTACAAGGCCATTGTTTGCCTTATTTGAAAGGAACAAGAGGCTCCTGGTACAGCTTTCGAACAGCTCTCACAATAAGGCACACAGACCACAAGGAGTATAAATATATTGAAGAATGCCTTGTTCTCTCCTAGGGGAGCTACGGCTGTCTTTACCCATCACTGTGGACACTAACTCTAGTCAAATTATAACTTCTGAGCTGGTCAGATTTCTCGCTCATAGAGGGTTGTATTCGGTTGTCTGTCCTAAACGGTTTGTCTGTCTGCAAAGATACTGTCCATGGTAATTTTCCCACACTAGGTAGGGGCCTTGGGTGAGGTTGTGTAAGTCATCGGATGCCTCTTAATGTAGTTTGTTGAGCAATCTGACGCAGATGAGATGGAGAGAACAATAGCTGTGCTCTGTACAGTGCAATATCAAGCCTAAATCCATTTGAGTCATAGTTTCCAATAGGATTGGTGGCCCATCCCTGTGGAGTAATTTAACAATATTCTTGTGAGCTTAGTGGTATTTTAAGGGTTACTCTTAAAATCTAAGTCATGTGCATTTTTGGTTCACATTTTTTTAAGTTTTAAAATATTAAATAGTTCATGACCTTGAGGGGTTTGTTATTTGGGGGCCACACCCAGCTTTGTTCAGTGTTTACTCCTGGCTCAGCAGTAACTGCCACTGGGTCTTGGGCAAACTGATGTGGTGTCACAGTTTGAGCCTGGATTGGGCTTATGCAAGCCTAGTGTCTTGCCTACCTGCCCACTGTATGGTCTCACTGGCCCATAACTTTTTTTCCTTGGGTCACATCCAATCGATGCTCAGGGGTTACTCCTGGTTCTGCACTCAGGACTTTCTTCTTTCCTCCCTCACCTTCACCCTCTCTCTCCTTCTCTCTCTCCTCTCTCCCTCCTTCTCTCCCCTTTCCCTTTATTCCTCTCTTCCTCTCTCCCTCTCTTTCTCTCCCTCTCCTCTCCCTCTCTCCCTTTCTCCCTTTTCTTACACATTGTGCCTTACAATACATTCATTTAGGGGTTATCACGTATATCTCTTTGCCTATGTTCAATGCTCAGTTATAGTCTGGCGTTAACCATTTCCAACAATTATTAGCACACTGTTCCCTTCTCTGACTTACCCCACGTCTGACCTCCACACACTTGTGGTAGATTACAACCACTGACAAGTGCTCCTGGTCCCTGTTTTGCCTGGCCTTGGATATTAGTCTCATATCCTATTTTTTAAATATCCCACAAATGAATGCAGTCATTCTGTATCTGTCCTGGGAAATTCTTATTTTTAATTCATGTCCAGTAAGTCCATTTAAACTGATTGTTGAGGGACCTGGTTATTGTCCCAGCTCTACTTAAAGTGGAATCCAAAACAATTCTCAATTCATTTGTGGCCTCTAGTTTCATCAGTCCTATGAAGGTACCTTACCTTTGCTTATCCTTACCCAGAAGATATCCTCGAATCCATCTTAAAATAAAAATAGGACACAATGGCACACAATGGAAATTGCATTTCTCTTTGGAAAAAATCCATGCATAGTTTCAAAACAAGAGGAAAACAGGTTGGGCTTGGTTGTTGTTTTCTTTTTGGGTCACACCTGGTGATGCTCAGGGGTTACTCCTGGCTCTGCACTCAGTAATTACTCCTGACAGTGCCTGGGGACCATATGGGATCCAAGGGACTGAACCTAGGTTGGCTGCAGTGCAGACACCCTACCCGCTGTGCTATCGCTCTGGTTTCAAATAATTTCAATTAAAAAAAGATAATGAAGCAGCAGCTAGCGGCTGCGCGGTTCATCTATAAATGCTTTATTTAGAGGTGACTACAACAGTATGCCACCCGCACGGCAAGCCTGGCAAGCTGCTCGTGTAGTATTTGATATGCCAAATACCAGTAACATTTCTATTAGGTCATTCCCGTGACCTAATATAATGGTTTGAGGCTCTTTATGTTCCTGGAGCAAGCGGATGCCTTTGGGTTCGACTAGCATGAGACAGGACATATGGAGATATTACTGGTGCCCGCTCCAGCAAATAGATGATGAATGGGAAGACAGTGATAGATAGTGATAGTGAATGAAGCAATCCTTGGGCATAAGGAGAAACATGTAAACTAAAAAGTCTTCGATAAATTCCCATCAGCCTAAGTGGGAATGCAAGATGTTAATGATAGCACACTATGGGTCCTGAATTAACAAGACAGCTGGGGGACCCCAATGGGAATCCTCTAAGATTTTGATACGAAGACCCACTATTCCTATAAGAAACTCCACAGAAGGCTGGAGAGATAGTACGCAGGCAGGGCACTTGCCTCTTGAGCAGACCACCAGCATTATGTCCCCAGAGCATTCCAGCAGTGATTCCGAGTAACCCTGAGCATGGCAAGTGTGGCCCCAAAACAAACAGAAGCCCCAAAAGATAGGCGATACTTGACTTAGTCCTGCACTAAGTTCTTCCGCAGCCGGGAGTCTTTCTCTTCTTTCAACAAACACTTCTGTTTCTAACTTTTTGAGAATCTTTTCAGTCAGGATTTTAATTTGTAGAAATACTTAAGAACCGGGCCGGAGCGATAGCCCAGCGGTAGGGCATTTGCCTTGCACGCGGCCGGCCCATGCCGGCCCGGGTTCGATCCCCAGCATCCCATATGGTCCCCCCGAGCACCACCAGGAGTAATTCCTGAGTGCAGAGCTAGGAGAAACCCCTGAGCATTGCCGGTGTGACCCAAAAAAGAAAAAAAAAAGAACCTGGACAAATCCATCCAGATTGGCATCATTTGGGGACTCACCTGGGGGAAATAGTCACATCAGAAGGTCAGTAACTGTTGCTGGACTTGGGAGTCTCTGTAACCTGCCTTTGTTTTCCAGCAGCTTGTCTTGCAGCCCGATCCTGGGTGGAGGCACATTCTCTTAACGCTCTGTAGTTTACAGAATTACTAATGGTTTCTCTCGCATGTAATTCCAACACCACACCCATCTGTACCTGCTTCACCCAAGGGCCCCCTTCCTCTAAAGCTTCCTTCCCTCCAGCTCTGTAGTGTGGACCAATTACCCAATTATGTTACCTTTGGGCTTTGCTGATTAGGAGTGCTTGGCTGTTCAGGTGGGCGGCAGGGTGGCCTCACTTCCCTGACTTCCACTTTCCTCTGGAGAATGGAATGCTGCAGCCAAGAAAAGCGGATTCTCTTCTGGCAACCCTGAAAGGGCTGCTCTGCTCCCTGCTGTCTAAGTGGCCAGGCTAAAGGACGTTGTTTTGACAAATCCCTCATCCCCTAGAAATTGCAAATCATCTTTCTCAGAACGGATGGAGAATTCTCGCATCCCACATGTGGAAAACAGAGGCACAACATCTGTTCTAACTTGGGAGTGTCCTCCTCCAAAAACTGCTTCCCTAGAACCACGGGCACGTGAGAGAGATGGCAGAGTGAGAAAGGGGTTGTAAAAATATTTCCAACCATGCGGTGCCACTAAAATCACTCTGCAGCCCTACTTGTCTATTCAATCAGATTTCTGATCAGCCAAGGCTACCAAGGAGGCTGGAATCTGTCTCCCTAATTCCTCCTTTTCAAGAGAGCACTATTTAAACCGGCATTTCCTCCCAGGAGTTGGCGAACTATCCTTGGATCTTCAGAATGAGCTCTAGCCTGAATGCCAAGTTCCAGACAGACCCCGCCCCCACCCTACCACACACATTGCTTTGAGATACTGAATCATTCCGTTTCTGCATTAGTTTGTAGCGTGGGAGGTCTATGGCTTTCTAGGAAGAAAGCAGCTTGGGAGCATTAACAAAAGGTCAGGCTACTATTAGTCCTTAAACTGATGCTACTTGATATCAGCCTTGGTGAGCCCAGCCTCCTCTAAGTAGCACCTCAATTAATGGCGTCTGGTTGGGCTCAGGGCCTTCGCAGGGGCAGTGCAGGGAGACAGAGGCTACCCATACAACTCCCTCAGGGGACCTCAAGGCCCCACTGCCGGGAAGCACAGAGCTGAGCACACACTAGGGAAACCAAAAACCAAGTAAGATTATCTGGCAAGTCAATGAGGTCAATTACTCGAATCTTGGGTATTGAGTGGCACAAGGCATTCCTTGCTTTAATGCAAATGACCAAAGGACCCATCTCGTATATTTAAGGGCTTTTGAAAAATTATAGCTGGCCTATAAAAGGATTTTGGAGGTATATATTATGAGCAGTAATAATGTTATAAACTTCTTATGGTCAGATAATTTGGGCTTCTATAAAAATAAGAGATAATCCTCAGAAACTGTCTAAAGTGATGTCTATAATAAAAGACATTAGGTTCTTTTCAGACAAACCAAGTCTCACCCGTTGTCTTAGAATTCCTTTTCATCCATCTGCTACTTCTCATGTGAACCAGAATGAAAATAACTTAAGTTTGCCCTTTCTAATTTAGAATTAGCATATTCACCATGCTAAATGTACAAAAATTATTTTTAAACATCCTCCAAAACTACATGTAAAGAAATACCCCAGGCACTATACATCTGCGAAATGCTTTTGATTATTTCTACTTGTCCTTTTTATCCATTTCAATGAACTATCCTTGAAAATCGAGTAGTTGGCATAGAAGTGTGTCAAGGAATCCTCCTTCCTGTGACAAGTCAGTGCCGCAGAATATTCACGAATTCGGTAGAAAATAATTGGGAGTGGGCATAAAATTCACAGTCGGGAGCCCTAGGCTCAGATTTTAGGCTTATATCATGGTGGAAATGAAAACGAAAGTTCATGCACTGTGTCCTATTTTCCCTCTGACTGTCCACAAAGGAACACGGTAAGGTAAAAGTGTTGGGGGTAACATGAGATTGAAACACGATTGTGGCTGTGGCAGGAAGGTGGTCAGGGACCACCTTCCTGGGTATTGTGGCTGGGTATTGAAGTTGGGTTGGCTCCTCCCGAGAAGGTGTGGACAGCTACTGCACAGCTTCTGAGGCCTTCTTGTGTGGAAATCTTTTCAAACTACTATTTTCAACAATCTGTTACAAGTGTTAGGAATTGTTGTGATGTGTAGCAATGTTTTCCCTGTTTCTGCCCAGAAGTTTTACATAAGGATCTGTGATCAGTGTTGATTAAACGTTGGTGTCATAGCCACCGACCACTGTGGGAATCCACTTAAAACAAATCTGGGGGCCGGAGGCGATAGTCCAGCGGGTTGGGCGTTTGCCTTGCAGCGGCCAGCCCATGCTGGCCCGGGTTCGATCCCCGGCATCCCATATGGTCCCTGTGCACCGCCAGGAATAATTCCTGAGTGCAGAGCCAGGAGAAACCCCTGAGCATTGCCGGGTGTGACCTCCCAAAAAAAAAAAAAAAAAAAAAAGCAAAAAAAATGGGGCTTAGAGCAGCAACTAAATTTCTTATTATGCTGAATTTCCACCCATTGTGCAGTCAGATTAATTACCAAAATGGCGGTGGAGGGGGGGGGGGGTCAAAGGCCCATTATAAAAAAAAAAAAAATGCAGGTAAAAACAGTGCATGAAAATAGCAAGTGGAACTAACCTGGGAACTGATGGAGGGAAGTTGACACTAGTGGTGGGATCAGAGCTGCAATACTGTATGTTTAAGTCAGTCAAATAACACTGTTGGGCCTGAGTGATAGTATAGCGGGTAGGGCACTTGCATTGTCCGAGGCTGACCAGTGTTTGATCCTCGGCATCTCCTATGGTCCCCCGAACACTACCAAGAGCAGTTCCTTAGTGCAGAACCAGGAGTAACCCCTGAGCATTGCTGGGTGTGACCCAAAAGGAAAAAAAAAAAAAAACCCTCGTGGCAAGTGAAACATTTCCTGTTAGCTTTATATTAAATGATAGCTCATTAAATTGTTGGGGGGATTTTCTGCTTTGTAAATTTTACTTCTTCATTTCAGTGTTTAGTATTTTGTCTTTCAAATCTTCAGAACCTGGAGAAGCTAGTTTTCCTGCCTTATTCCTCCCTTTCCTTTTATCTCCCAGCAGGGTCAGCTAATGCATTATGAAGTTTTCCCAGAAGTAAGCTTAGATGACCCACTCCCAAAACACCGTCAAAAGCAATTAGCTAAAATCGTTCTGACTCTGCACATTACTAAGTGGTTCTAGTAGGACCAGCCTTCATGCCTTTGCCTTTCGTTTGAAAAGCAGGATGAAATGAGATGACTTTCAAGGAAGCTTGTGACATTAAAATATGATTCTGCTTGGCATAATTTTGAGTACATTTTTGAAGTTATATGTTGACTTTCTGAGACCATCTCTGCAGAATGTACAGAGCACGATTTAGGTAAAGGAACTAGCTAGCCTGGGTTATCTGCACGGAATGGGCATTTTCACAGGACTGTCCAGGCAGCCAGAGTGCCAGAAACACAATGGCCAAGTCAGGATAGAGCCTAGTTCAGATCACTACTTCCAAGATAATATTCCTACCTCTGACCATAACCGTTGACACACAGCCTTTCTATATCTGCTAGTCCATTCAGCTACAATCTTATAAGTTGGAACAATCTTAAAAGTGGGAACTTATGGAAAAGATAAGGTAAACGAAAGGAAGATGGCGGCGGAATGGGGGCAGGGACCAGGAAGTTTGACCTGGTGCGTGTGTGAGATGTGTCAGGCCAGGATGGGCTCATGGCTCATGCCCCGCCTAGATGGACAGGTCAAGGGAGATGGCCCTGTGTACGTCCTGCCTACTTGCTCATGTAACCTCACACTTACAGGCTAAGAAGCAATAAATCTTAAATGGATAGGCTAGAGATAGAATAGTATAGACTAATTGGCTAGGTACCTCGCGGGTCCTTCGCGATGGACAGGAAAAGCCTTCATAAGGGGCCTTTTTGGGAAGGCTCAAAAGTCCCTCTCCTGCTTGTTCAGACCTGCGAGTCTGTGTGGGAGCTGGACCCTGGCTAGCCAGCACAGGAAACTCTGCTTTGTTCTTTGCATTCTTGTGTGACTCCAGGAATATTATTCTCAAAAGGGAATAATATTCCTGGACCTAACACTTATAAGCACAATCTTATAAATTTGTGAGGTGGAAATCAGCTTGGTTTTTGTCGGTGTATTAGGATGGGGAAGGGTGGCTGAGGGACTCCCAGCAGTGCTGTGGGCTGCTGGGCTAGAACTCAGGCCTCACACATGCAAGGTACATGCTCTACCATTAGAAACACAACCCTGGCCCCAGTGGTTGTGTTTGACAGATTGGGCAGAACCACTGTGACTCCATCTTGAAGCACTACACTCCATTTTGTGTCTCAGGGTCATAAGTTTACAACACAGTAAGAGATAACATGCCACACCCCAAGGACAATGACGTAAAATGCACAGATAACACGGATGATTCAAGTAACTATATGAAATCAAGTTTGACCTTGTTCTTGTTTAGTAACAGACATAGAACAGGACGCTCTGACTGCTGGCTGCCCAATTTGCTTCTGTACTTTTGTTTGGCTTAGATAAGAACAGGCCCTCAGCGTGTAAAGGCTTCAGTGGTTTGGGGTTCCGGCACCGATGCTTAGACTCTTTTCTGCTGGCTCCAGGTCATTCTCCTTGACTTGTGGACCCTCAGTGCTGGGCTCTCTGAGACTCTTTGGCTCGAGGGTCCTCAGTGCGGAGTCTAATAAACTTTCTGTACTTAAATTTCCTGCTTCAGGAGACTCTGTCGAGCGATGGCCTAAGAGTGTTTAAAGCTATTTTCTTCTTGTCCTTGCCTGTGCCTTAGTCCAGGACTGTTTTGGTGTCTAGTGGTGGTGCAGCAACATGAAACCAAGAAATACAGACTTCTCTTTGCCTGGATTGGGGTAGCACACAGTAGCTCATTGCTAGACAAACACAGTAGTCGTGGCTTTTCCATGTTTTCCCTTAGCACAAACAGGTTAAGGTAAGAGTTCATCCTCAGCCAAGGCCAGCTGGTGGAGAGACCACCCAATGACCCAATGCCAACAACCAGGAGCACGGGAAAGTGAACCCAGCAGTACTTTGACTTTAAATTAACTTTAAATTTAAAGTTAATAAGTCAGAAATGTACTTGTATGGGGGTTCTGGAGTCTCTAAGAAACAGTGGAGCATTCACTTTGTTTGCTCTTTATTTTTGAATTCTAGGTACTGTGATTTTAAATACTGGCTGCAGGAAGAAAGTCTTAAAATTCAGTTTTGAAAAACTTTGATTCCCTATCAGTAGATGTTCACTGTAAATGCCTGCTCATCTATAAACCCAGAGTGGCGTAAAAATTTTCTCGTGTATAAAGGGGTTGAGAGGGGAAAAAGTGTAAGAAGTTCGGTGGTAGAGTTCATTTGTATTGGGGTGGAGCTTGGTATCCCTAATTTAGTGGGAACCCAGCTGCCTGATTTCCCCAGTCCTACAAATGTAATGCTTGCAGGAGCCTGGCTGGAGCTCTGTGGTAGAAACTCAGATTACACTTGTCACTTATCTCCCTGTTGTTCATTGATTTGCTCGAGCGGGCACCAGTAATGTCTCCATTCATTGGGAAAGAGGTTCATTATTGTTACTGTTTTTGGCATATCGAATACACCATGGGTAGCTTGCCAGCTCTGCCATGGGTCTGGGTTCATCCCAGGGGGCCAAGTCTTTTCCTATGTCAGACCATCCACCATCCAGGGCCTACGGGGCAGAGCCCTGGGGTAGACAAGCCTGTCTCCTGTCTGCCACCTGCAGCTGGGCACCTCAGCCACACCTGCAACACCTTGAAGGGCAGACTCAGATTACACAGGATTCTTAATTCCAGTTGTCAACATCTGTAAGGCCTGGGGTTCCATTCCTGCCACTAAAAAATTAAGTCACCCCTAGGAATAACTCAGTCTATGAGGCAGCTATGCGAAAAGATAAAATCCTGCTGTACACAGCATGGAGAGCATCCTGTTAAGCAAAATTGGAGGGCAAAGGACAAATCCCAGATGATGTTACACGTCTAAGTAGAGTGCAACAAAACAGGGGAATAGACAGTTTTGAACATGACAAACTCTTGATCTTGGATTGTAGAACTAGATTACCAAGCACTTGGGGTGCGACTGGGGTCAGAAACCCAATTTTTAATTGGTTATAATATGACTTTGAGGAATCAATTGGGTAAAAGATGTAAAGTGACTGAATGGGATATTCAGTAAATGATCTCTTTCTTATCCAAGCTGATTCATTACAGCTGTTGACAGAATAGCAGTCGTCTGTTGTCAGAGAGTAGAAAAAGGCCAATTGTATACAAGCAAGCCTGGATTTTCTAAGGGCTAATTATCTGGTTTATAGATAAACTAGAACCTTAAGCTCATGTTCTTGCTTCCTCGCATGCTAGCCAATATTTTCCTGGTAATGTAGCTACTGAGTGTTAGTAGAACATAGAGGGAAATGGCAATTTATTGTATTCAGTTTAACATTTTATTATCAGAGATTGAAAATCTAGAAAATGGACATAAATGAGAACATACTTTTAGAATCCAATTTTAGTTCTACCAATCATATTTAAAATATAGAGAAATGTGAAATAATCCAACCATTTCTGATTTAAATATTTAAATATGTGAAGAAATTCTAGCTATTCTAACTGAAGGAAAAACAATTAGAATTATCGTCAATTTACCTAAGTTAGCTTTTTTGAAACCAATAAAATTAAATTCTCTTTTCAGTTGTTTGTGTTTTGGGAGTCACACCTGACAATGCTAAGGTGTTTCTCCTGGCTCTGCACTCAGGAATAATACCTGGTAGTGCTCAGGGACCTATTTTATACTGGAAATATACCCAAGTGGGCCAAGTGCAAAGCAAATGCCCTACCTGCTTACTATCACTCCACCCCCAGAGCTTACTCTTTTTTTTAAATTTTTTATTATACCACCATGAGACATACAATTACAAAGGTGTTCATAATTGGTTCTTGGTAATACAGTATTCCAGCACCCCTTACTCCACCAGTGCCCCATTTCCACCACCAATGTACCCCACCCCTCCCACCCACCCCCAGGCTGCCTCAATAGCAGGTAGCCCCGTTTCCTCTCTTTTTCTCTCTGTCTCTCCCTCTGTCTCTGCATCTCTCTCCCTCTTCTTTTACACAGTGTGGCTAGCCCTGCAGATATTTAGAGTTTATCACTTAAGTCTCTTTGTGTATATTCAATGGTGAGTTTTAATCTGCCATTACCATTTCCCACATTTAGTAAAACACTGGTTATCTATTTATATCCTATTAATGAATGCAGTCATTCTATATCTGGCCTTTTCCTTCTGACTAATTTCACTCAGCATGATAGTCTTCATGCCCATCCACTTGCAGGTAAATTTTATAATTTCATCTTTTCTGACAGCTGCATAGTATTCCATAGTGTAGATGAACCACAGTTTCTTTAGCCAGTCCTCTGTTCTCGGGCATTTAGGTTGTTTCCATATTCTAGCTATAGTGAATAGCGCAGAGATGAATAAAGACGTACAGATAGTGTTTCTGCTATGTGTTTTTCGGTCTCTCGGGTATCTTCCCAGGAGTGCTATTGCTGGATCCAATGGGAGCTCAATATTTAGTTTTCGGAGGAATGCCCATATTGTTTTCCAGGCAGCTACGTGTAAAACAATGAACTTAGACCTCCTTCTAACGCCATGCACAAAAGTCAGATCAAAATGGATTATAGATCTCAACATCAGACATGAATCTATAAGGTACATCGAAGAAAACATAAGAGAAATGCTCTCACGACATCGAAACTAAAAGTATCTTTAAAGACAACACACCATTGACCAAGCAAATAGAAGCAAAGATAAACAAATGGGATTATATAAAATTGAAAAGCTTCTGCACCTCAAAAGAAACTGTGACCAAGATACAAAGACAATCCACAGAGTGGGAAAGGATATTCACCCAATACGCATCTGACAAGGGGTTAATATCCAGGATATATCAGGCACTGGTAGCACTTCACAAGAAAAAAAAAACTGCCAACCCCATCAAAAAATGGTTAGAAGAAATGAACAGAAGCTTCCAAAAAAGAAGAAATTCGAATGGCCAAAAGGCATATGAAAAAGTGCCTTTCATCTTTAATCATCAGGGGAGATGCAAATCAAAACAACAGTGAGGTACCATCTCACACCACAGAGACTGACACACATCCAAAACAGCAAGAAAACCGGTGCTGGCGTGGATGTGGGGAAAAAAGGACTCATCCACTCTTGGTGGGAGTGCCGACTGGTCCAGAGCTTACTCTTGGCTCAGGGAATGCTCCTGGGAGAGGTTAAGGAATCAAATGAAGTGCTTGGGATTAAACTTGGGATGGATGCATACAAGGCAAGCTCCTTACTAGCTCTCTTACTCAAATTACCTTTTTTTTAAGCAAGCCAACCGACGAAATGGCATGTCGGATTTCAGAAGGGAGAACTTTGGGAATGACATATCCATCCTGCGGAATTTGGTATTTGGGCAGGTGGACGCGGCTATCAGAGAGATCTGAGTAGAAGTCATGGATAATCTTCTCCATTGCCTTTCTGGAAGATGTGATAGATCCATCAGGATGTTGGAGGGCAGTCATCTTGGTCTTATAGTTGGCGAAGGACAGGCGGGCATTGCAAATGCTTTTCCCGGCTTCTACTGCATCTTCCAGTATTTCTGCTCTTCTCTCTTTGAGGTTTTCCTTTATCGCTTCTCTGCACTGCTTTGCAAGCTTGGATGTTAGCATTTGGTCGCCTGAGGCTTGCGCCTTGCCACGTTGGCGAATGAGCTCTAGAGTTTTTGAAGACAAGCATCCTTTTGTGGCTTTTTCTCTCGGCATTCTTCTCACAAAGTAATTGTATAAATTACTTTGTGTTCCCTACTGACTAGTATGAAATAAAAAAAATTCCTCTCTCGCCTTTCCTTTCATTCTCTCAGCACCTAAAATTGTGTTCTTTACTTTTTTTTCTCTCATTGCATCTTCTTTTTCCCTTATAGGTAAAATGGTGTAAGATGTTTTCCTTCTCCCTTTTATAAAATAATCTTTCTCCTAGCAACATCTCTAGACTATGTCAGTAGTAATTACATGATTGAATTGCCCTGAGTTGTTTGTTTTATGAGCTTGGTGATAACACCTGGTGATACTCAGGGGTTACTACTGGCTCTCCACTCAGGAAGAGCTCTTGGTGGTGCTTGGGTGACCCTATGGAATGCCAGGGATCAAACCCTGGACCCATTGTACTCTCACTCTGGTCCCCAACATTTTTCTCTTTTTTTTTGGCTTTTTTGGGTCACACCCAACAATGCTCAAGGGTTATTCCTGCCTCTGAACTCAGAAATTACTCCTGGCGGTGCTTGGTCGACCACATGCAAGAGAAATGCCCTACCGCTGTGCTATGGCTCCGCCCCACCCAACATTTTACTCTTACACAGTTGGCTTTGAACAAAATAACTTCCAGAGATAGTTGTGAAATGATCAGACACAGCAAACACAAGAGACACAGGAGAGCAATGAACAGGATGACGACTGAGATACAAGGTAGACAGGGACGTTGCTAACATGCCTCGCAGGGAGGGAGGACTCGTGGTGAACATTCTCAGTCCCTTTTTTCAGCAATGTTGGTGGAGTCGCAAGTAGGGTTCCCACCTTACTCACCTACACCCAACAGCTGGACCCTTGAGATCTGCAGATAACGTACTTCTCAGTTTTCTATAATTACATGTGTCCTTCACAGTCCAATGACTCATTTCTCATTTCACCAATCCTTGTTTTAAAGATAAATATTAATTTACGTTAAGAAAGTAAATTTGTTACATCTTATGTGTTTTGTGAGACATGGGGCAGAGCTGCTACTGGCTCTCCCTGTGCTCAGCTGCTCACGAGGCACCCAGGAAGGATGGCAGGTTCTAGCTCTGGCCTGCCACCCCAGCAGAGCCTTGCAACAAGCCAGAAGAACCCCCACTCCATGAGGGCCTCCATTTTCCACATCTAGACTTCCTCCTCATCAGAACTCCACCCAGCAGACCAGCCTATCACAGCCCAGCTAATGCAGCCGCTGTGGCCACGTGGTTCATTAATAAATGCTGGATTTAGAGATGACTACAAGAGTATGCTACCCTGCACGGCAGAGCCTGGCAAGCTACCCATTCTTATTTGATATGCCAAATACCAGTAACAATGATAGACCTCATTCCCATGACCTGATGGAATGATTTGAGGCTCTTTATGTTCCTGGAGCAAGCAGGTGCCCTTGGGCTCTACTAGCATGAGACAGGACATATGGAGATGTTACTGGGGCCCGCTCAAACCAATCGATGATGAACGAGAAGACAGTGATACAGTGATGTGTTTTGAAATTTGATCCTGGCATTATTTGCAGAAAAAATAATGTTAAAATTCAAAATCTTTTGATTGGAGTGTTAAGTCTGTGTTGATACAAAAATCTATAGCTTTATTTCAATTTGGGGAAGTCAGTATTTTAATCAGTGTCAGCATCTGTTACTCCTCTAGAGGCTACTTTCAGCAGTATCTTCTAACACATGATTCTCATAACATCAGCTAGCCAGGGCAAAGACATAAAAAGAATATTTTTATAAGACTGACATTATCCTATCTTTCAATGATTTAGAAAAACAACTGGAAATCATTCTAATAACATGAAGATTGAGAGCTCTGATCTATTGGTTGTTTAACTGACAATCTCATATAGTGGATCAACTAAATTTGAATATTGTGTCTATGTGTGTGTTCTCTTTTTTCCATTGCTGGCCACATTCAATGAACTAAATTATAAACTTTCGTTCCCATGTTTCATTATACTAAATGCTTACTCTTTTTTTGTTTGTTTTTCGCATCTCTACTACCCTAGATTCCCATTTCTCGGAGGAGTCAGTCATCTCAACAGCCAGGGAGAAAGCCTGGATGCCCAAGGTAAGATTTAAAGATAAATTCACATCTGTCAACAGACTAAATTACGAGGTATATTATAATGCATTTAAATAAAGTTTCAAAGTTCAGTTATCCAATTGATGTGAATATTTTAGTAAAAATATCCCTTTAAAGTATTCTCTTTTCAACTTCATTCCATTTCCACCTGTCAATTAGAGAATTGATTAACTGCATTCATTAATTTCTCAAAAAAAAGTGGTTCAGCCGATTAAAGTTTAATTTTGGAGATCTTATTAGTAATAATGGAGAGAGGCTATTTAGTCTACGGACCTCATGACATTTACAATTGTAAATAAATTATTTTGTATCAATGCAACATCTCTGTTGGTTTTATAATTGAGAATGATGGATATGTTTGGAAGGAGCTAAAGAAGTAGTTGGGCTTTTAGTTCGAGATGTATGTTTGAGGCAGAATAATTTGATCTTCCGTTATCTCCCATTGATATTCCATGTCTCTGTCTAATTTTGCCTTCAGCTGCATCTCCAGGCACTCCCTAGAACAAAGGAAAATGAACTGAAACGCCACCAGATGGCAATGTTTGGAAAGCCATCTAGAGTGGATTTAGAGCTATGGGGAATTCTTGTTCATATGGAGTAATCTCACTGAGGTCTATATTTACCTTAACCACTTATTTTCCCTGCAGCACCAAAGTTTAGCAAGGGTGTGGAGGAAGGTTTGTGAGCGTGTGATGTACGTGTCTTCTCCCTGTTTGTTTTGGATAACATCAGAAAGTATCATCTCTGGTAGTTCTCAAGCCATATTGGTAAATATTAAAAGTTCAAATCAATAAACTGTATACCAAATTTTGTTTGTGAGTTTCCATAAGTGTTCTTACTATTGATCATTTATTTATTTGTTTGTTTTAGTTTTAGATAGCAGAAGCCTGAGCTTTATTTTTAAATTGAATCACAGTGATATACACAGTTATTAATTTGTTCATGACTGGGTTTCAGTCATTTAATGTTCCAACAACAATCCCTTCACTAGTGTAATGGCTATTGATCATTTTAAAAGAAATTATTGAAAAAAGAGAAATCTAAAATCCTTCACCTAAAGGATAGAGGTTTGAGTTGCTTTAGTAAAACTATAAGTGAGTTTTGCAGTTTTAAGATTCTTATTTGTGTTGATTTGAAATAATGATAATTATTTAGGTAAGATGAGTAGGATGCTGCACCCGAACGCTGTCCAAACGTGACCTTTCAAGGATAAAAATCATCTCCTGCTCTTGGAGGGAGCAGGCATCCTAAGGCAATACTCGCTGCTCTCCTCACGAGGAGAGCAGTTCCTGAGCTGTGTCCTGTACTGAAGCTGTCTCTTTAACAAGGATCCACACTCTTATCATCTCTTCTTCTGTCCGGTAGGGGGCACCGAGATTTGCTATCTGGGGCAGTCCTGCTTTACTCCCACCATCTTGGAGTGCAGCTAGGATTCCTTTTCGCCTCCAAAGAACTTTCAGTTGGATGACACTTTATCTTATACTTCATACTTTATCCTAGGATAGGGTAATAGAATAAAGGATGGTACTTTATCCTGTACTTCATGTATACTTCATACATGGCTATAAAGGGAAATGGTCTGTATCGTCATACCTTATTATATAGGATAGCATTCCTATCGAGTATCACTTGAGCTCCAGAGTTAAATTTTGAAGGACTAGCTCTTAGTAAATTGAATGCATATGCGTTGGTCCATAAAAATATGACAGTAAGGAAAGGTTAATGTTGACTATACCAACTTTTTATTTAAAAAAAAAAAGTAGGGGCCAGAGCGATAGCACAGAGGGTAGGGTATTTGCCTTGCATGCGGCCGACCTGAGCTCTATCCCGGCATCCCATGTGGTCCCCTGAGTACCACCAGGAGTAATTCCTGAGCGAAGAGCCAGGAGTAACCCCTGAGCATTGCTGGGTGTGACCCAAAAAGATAGATAGATGGATGGATGGGTGGGTGGATGGATGGATGGATGGATGGATGGATGGATGGACGGACGGACCGGACGGACAGACGGACGGACCTGAGAACTAGAGTAATTGTTCAGCAGGTAGGAGGTTTGCCTTGCACACAGCTCGACTGGGTTCAATCCCCAGCACCCCCTATGGTTCTTTGATCCCTCCAGGAGTGATCCCTAAGCGCAGAGTCAGGAGTTAGCCCTAAGCACCATCAAGTTTGGCCCCAAAACCAAAATAATAGTAAAATAATAAATTTAAAGGAAAATTGGGAAAAGAATCACCCATCACACCATCTCCAAATAACTACTTAGTTTTTTTTTATATTTGCTTTTCCCATAAGTGTTTGCTTTTTCTATGTAAGACGTCATAGTATATGTAAAGTTTGAGACTAATACTAAATATAAGCATCTTTCATGAGCCCTTAGAACTGTTATTAGAATCATATTATTATATTAATATGCTTGGTTATTTGCTTTATAGTTTTTGGTTTTTAATTTTCAGTTTAATAATTTTTTTTATTTTTCAGTTTAATGTGGCTAAACTCTTGTTCACCTCTACTGTTTTGGCAAGGGCAGGTTCTCATATGGTTCACAGGAGTCTGAGAGCGTCTCCTGATAATTACCACCAACCAGGACCTGGGGTCGTGGTGCCATTCAGGTCCTACACTGCTGGGGACCACCAGCGCCAGCACAGTAGTGTTGACATCTCGGAGATGCTCTGTAGTGCTAGAGTTCAAACAATTCATATTTCAGGATAAGAGTTCCAGAAGTGTCATTATTAGTTAAGGAAATGACTATTTTCTTAAACTTTGTATCTACTTTGCCATTATTTTTTTTCCTAAAAAGGTTGAGAATATTTTACTGACATTTTCAGTACAAGGGTGTTAGCTTCACTGTACCAGAAAGAGCATTTATTCAATAATGTTTATTGAATTCTTGCTAAGGGCAAAGAACTATGCTAAATGCTTTGAAATTTGTGTGTTCATTCCACATTAGTTATTGAGTTGTGCTAGGAGTTACATTTCCATAAATGCCTATACTATATAGAGAAGGAGATTTAATCTATATTTTAGACAATACCATCCTCCTGGGAGAAATAGTAAAATAATATGAAAATTTGGAAAAATGGGGGGTGCAAAGATGGCATTTGAGTTGAGCCCTGAAGGTAACTTGGTTTGACATTCATAGGTGATTGGAGTTATCATTCATTTCATCAGCATGCATTTATTTCTATCAACTTCAATCTTAAAAGCTAGGGATATGTACTCAAGGTATTTACCAAAAACAGGAACAAAAACCCAGAATACTAATTCAAAGAGTTACACGCACTCCCATGTTCAGTGCAGTATTACTTACAATAGCCAAGATTTGGAAACAACCTGTGTGCCCATCAACTGTCAAATGGATAAAGATGTGTATATTCACAATGGAATATTATTCAGCTATTTAAAAAAGATGAAATCCTGCCATTTGTAGTAACATGGAGAAACCTGAAAAGTATCATGCTTAAATGACTAAATAAAAAAAAGATAAAAGCTATTATTTTACTAATATGTGATACATAGACAGCAAGTAGATGAATTAAAAGAAAGCAAAAAATAAAACTTGGGGCCACAAGATCAATTAGTGGTTACCATCAGGAAGTAGAAAGGGGCAGAGGGTAGGATAAAAGAAACGTCTGTATGATGAGGGATCGGATCAGATTTACAGTGAACTTAATGCGGCAAAAACAGCTTTATTTCCAGTGGCGCATATCTGGAATTTACATAATGTTACACTACATCATTACTTCAATATGAAAAGAGCAATAAAACTTAGGAATACGGATGTGAGTACAACAGTTCTAAGAACATGCTACCTAGGTGGAGCAGTCTTAAAGAATCTAAGTGTGGGGGCCGGAGAGATAGTGCAGTGGGTAGGGCCCTTGTTCTGCACACAGCTGACCTGGCACTATATATATGGTCCCCGGTGCCCTGCCAGGAGTGGTCTCTGAGCAGTGAGCCAGGGGTCAGCTCTGAGCACCAATAAGGTGGCCTTAAACTAAAACAAAAAATATAAATGTGTTTAGTAGGGCAGCTTATCTGCAGAGGATGGAAGGAATGAACCAGGAAATAAAGCTTCCCTGAAGGGTGCTTTTTATGGCTTCTCTTTTGCACTCTTCTTCATCAGCTGTTCTTCTATCAGAATCTCTGAGAGACCTGCTTCTGCCAGTTTGAAATCCTTTTGTTTCTATGACCAAGATTCCAGCTCAAATCTGCTGACAGCCTATAGTTACAAGGAGTCCCCGGGTGAGGATCTTCCCTGAGCAGGCACAGCGCCTTGGGCTGGAATCAGCCCCGCCTGTGTCCTGGCCTGCCTCTGCTGACAACTAAAGCAAATTACTAAAAATTAGAGGGTTTCCGTGGTGTTTTAGTTCTTAAACACGGGAAGGAACCTTAGCAACAGTCTAACCAATTTGTCCTTTTACCGACAAACAGTATTAGGTGAGGAGGTTTTGAGACTGTCCTGGGATCAGGCCTTGGATGAGACAGCCAGGCCCCGGACTCTGCCTCAGCAACTCACATGCTCAGTGCTTGCTGTGTTCGCTCTTCCTGGCCTCGTCGATATCACGGGAGTAGTAAGCCCTAGAAAGGGAATTAGCATGAGAATTCCTGGTGCTTATAGAAGCAATTGTACCTGTTTTACCACTCGCAGACCATCGCACACATTTAAAAATTTTTTTAAATATTAAAAGCTTAAAATGGTAATGAACAGATGAAAAGGACAAAGGCAAGGTAACTAGAAACAAATGTGTCTTTTTTAGAGTCTGGGCAAACAACTGGATCTAATTGAGTTTGTTTTAGCGTTGGGAGTGGCAGGGGATTTGGGACCACATCTGCCAGTGACAGCCTTGTGCCTGGCTCTGTGCTTAGGAACCATCCTTGAGAGTGTTCAGGGCACCTTAGACGTTGCCAGGGATCAAGCAGTCTGCAAGTGGCTTACCTCCGGGACTGTCCCTCCGGTCCATTCTCACCATGTTCTCAGTTTTGCGTGTGTTGTATGCGGGGAGCATGGGAGTGCTCAGCTAGTGTTTTCTCCCCCATCTCCTAAAGCTTCAGGTTTTGACAGTGCTGATTTTGTTTATTAATGAAATTACCCTGTAAGATTCATGAGAACTAACCCACAAAATGACTGTGTTTACAGAAGTGGCTGAAGCAGACCTTACTTACTGTTCGTGTTTCTGAGTTTCACTTAACTGCTTAAGCAGAGACTCGGCTGATTCAATGCTCTTTTCAGTAGCTTATTTTATTATGGGCTGTGATATTTTCATAAGACTTCAGGATTGATTCTTTTTCTCTGTGTTTTACTTTAAAATATGTGTCAAACGCCACAGAGACTGGTGCATATCCAAAAGAGCAAGAACAAGTGCTGGCGTGGATGCAGGGGAAAGGGGGGACTCTCATCCAATGTAGGTGGGAATGTCGATTGATACAGCCTTTCTGGAAAACAATATGGACATTCCTCCAAAGACTAGAAAGTGAACTTCCATTTGACCCAGCCATACCACTTATGGGAATATACCCTGGGAAGTCAAAAACACAGCGGAAACACCATCTGCACTTTTTATTTTCATAGCAGCTCTATTCACAATAGCCAGAATCTGGAAACAACCAGAGTGCCCGAGAACTGATGACTGGATAAAGAAACTGTGGTACATCTACACAGTGGAATACTACGTAGCTGTTAGGAAAAACGAAGCTATGGAATTTGCCTATAAATGGATGGACATGGAGAGGATCATGTTGAGTGAAATTAGCCAGAGGGAAAAGGACACATATAGAATGACTGCATTTACTTGTGGGATATAAAACAAATAACTTGATACCAATATCCAAGACCAGACAAAACATGGATCAGGAGGTTTTGTCAGTTGGTAGAACCTACTACAAATGTGTGGGAGTCAGAGGTTAGGCAATACAGAGAAAGGAACAGTGTACTAAAAATTATTGTTAATGATAATACTAGCATAGAACTGAGCACTGAAAGTAGGCAAAATATACATGATAACCTCTAACTGTGTGTATTGCAAGCCAGTGTAAAAGAAGGAAGAGGGAGAGAGGAAGAGAGAGAGATAGAGAGAGAGAAATGAAAATTGCCTGCCATAGATGCAGGTTGGGGAAGGGGAAATCGTGGGGCATTGGTGGAGGGACATGGGTACTGGTGGAGGGATGGGTGCTGGAACACTGTATGACTGAAACCCAAACATGAACACTTTTGTAACTGTATCTCACGGTGGTATAATAAAAAAAAATTTTAAAGTGCCAACTAAGTATAGAGAGATGAATGATCAGATGAAGGTAATATAAGCAAACTTTTAAATTACTGACTAGAGCTGGTGGGTAGGAGATTACAACATGCTAATATGTATTTTTTCTACTTTTCTGGATACTTGAAATATTGCAAAGAAATATGTGCTAAATATTGTCTATGGAAAGCTTCAGAGTGCAGGGGCAGAGGATATATCTCTGGATAAGAGAGAGGGGCTGTCAATCTTGATGGAGCTGTGAATGGCCCTTGTAATGGGTGTGACTGATGCATTCTGCAGTGGAGCACTTGTAGGGAGCTGTATAGGAGGCTTTGTGAGCCTCTGGCTGCGACAACAAATCTAATACTAGTAGAGGGAGGTCAGCCAAGGCTATCAACGTGCCATAACGAGTCATCTGAGACCTGAAGGAAAAGGAAGAATGAACCAGGAGTTAGGAAGAGGGCGATAGCAAAGAAGGGAAAATTGTTTGGGCAGAAAGAGTAGCAATCTCAAAGACCTGGAGAGAAAATAAGACAAGCAGATGGTATGTGTGTAGAACTGAAAGAAACTCAATAATGAGCATGATAGTAGAGAAAGAAAGGGTAGACAGAGATTACCAACAAATGGGGGATTTTGCATTGTGTCCTGTGAGTGATGGTTGAAACATGTTAAGTAGAGAAGGAAATCTCTCTGTTTGTCTCAGAATAGTCACTCTGCATCTTTGAAAAACAATCAGAGAATAATATTAGAAGTCGACAGACCAAGTAAAAGATGATTAGTACCTAGCAAAGGTGATGACAGCTGGAATATACAACTTGGAAGGTAAAATAGATAGCCTGGGTAGGGGAGAAGGCAGAAATAAAATCACTGAATACATACATTGATTTCTCTGTGAGTGAAACTATTTCTGTGCAGAGAAGAAGATCAAAGATCAGGGCTCTAATGAGATGCTCTGGTATTAAAAGGGACTAAAGATAGGGGTTGTTCACAGAAATACACATCCAGCTATGCAAACCCCTTTTAAGGATGCCAAAGTGAAAAAGAAGTCAACTAGAAACCGTGGACTGGGTTCCCCAGCAGCTCAGCCAGAAGCAGTGTGTTGATTGGCAGATGATGATGCCCAGGCATAAATTTCTGGTATAAATAATAATAAGTGGTTGTAGCACTGATAGTGTTAAGACATACTGAGAAAAGAAACATAATGAAGGAACAGTGCAGTATATGTGCATGAATTGGAAGCTTGGGAATTAACATACTTAGTTTATAGTCTGTCACTTTGTTTATAAAGATTTGGGATCTGAATCCCAAATGAGAAAAAAGATAAATCAGAAGTTTAGTTTTAGAAGCCACTAGTATGTAAGCAATAAACATTGAGAATAGGGAAAATTGTCCAAAGTGAATATAGACTAAGAAAAGGCTTCTGAGAGCCTTGAGTAACCTTGATGGGATGGGTGTTGGAACGTTGTGTGACTGAAACCCAATCATGAACAGCTTTGTAATGGCCCATCACATGGTGATTCGGTAAAATAAAATTAAAAAACAATGTAAGAGATAAATTAAGAAAGATAAAACACATGTTCATAATAGTTCATGCAGAACCAAAGGTGAAAACAACCCAAGTACCCATTAGTGGGTGAGTGAATGAACAATTTAGCATGTACACATAATGGAATATTTCGTTTTGAAAGGAAGCAAATTCTAAAGCATGCTACAAAGAATGAAACTTAGGACAGTATATTGAAAATGAGTAAAAACAGTAACAATAATGGATCTCATTCCCAACAAATGGAGACATTACTGGCGCCACTCGAGCAAATCAATGAACAATGGGAAGACAAGTGATACGAGTGAAGATTGAATTATTCCACTTCTATGAGGTGCTAGGATAATGAAATTCATATAAAGTAGAATGGTGGTTACCAGGGGCTGAGTAAAGGGAAGTATTGAAGGTTGCTGTTTGTTTCAGGGTATTTTTGTGGATATGAGTGGCGTTTTTTTTTTCTCCTTTATTTTTAATTGACTCACAGTGACATACACAGTTCAAAGTTTTTCATCATATGGTTTTAGTCATACAGTGTTCCAACACCCATCCCTCCATCAGTGCACATTTCCCACCAACAGTGTCTCCAGTTTCCCTCCTATCATCCTCCAACACTTGCCTCTATTTGACAGGTACTTAACTCTCTTTCCTCTCTTTCTCTCTGATTCTATCTCTCTCTGTCTTCTTCTCTCCCTCCCTCCACCCATCCTTCATTTTTGGAATTATGGTTTGTAATACAGATACTGAGAGGTTCTTATGTTTGTTCCTTTACCTATATTCAGCACACAGTTCTATATTTTTCTTTTAATTTTATTTTATTGAGTCACTGTGTCTCCATGTATCTTATGGGTTCAAGTTTGGCTTTTGTGCCTAGCATTAGAAGAGGCATGAATTCAGTTTTTGCATGTAGCTGCCCAGTTTTCCCAGTGCCACTTGTGGAAAAGATTTTCCTCTCTCCACTTCATATTTCTTGGTACTTTCAATTTTGTATCTCTATGGTATTCGTTAAGATATCGTTTAGAGTCTTTCTATTAGGGTATCTTTTAGCTGTTGCCTGCGGGTAGGGCGTTTGCTTTGCACGTGGCCGGCCCATGCCGGCCCAGGTTCTATCCCCGGCATCCCATATGGTCCCCTGAGCACCGCCAGGGTAATTCCTGACTGCAGAGCCAGGAGTAATCCTTGAGCATCGCCAGGTGTGACCCAAAAAAGCAAAAAAAAAAAAAAAAAAAAAAAGGGGCCGGAGTGATAGTCCAGGGGATAGGGTGTTTGCCTTGCACGCGACCCGGCCATGCTGGCCGGGTTCGATCCCCAGCATCCCATGTGGTCCCCTGAGCACCGCCAGGAGTAATTCCTGAGTACAGAGCCAGGAGTAACCCCTGAGCATTGCCGGGTGTGACTACTGGGGCCGGAGCAGTAGTCCAGCCGGTAGGGCATTTGCCTTGCATGCGGCCGGCCCATGCCGGCCTGGGTTTGATCCCGGCATCCCATATGGTTCCCCAAGCACCACCAGGAGTAATTCCTGAGTGCAGAGCCAGGAGAAACCCCCTGAGCAATGCCGAGTGTGACCAAAAAAAGCAAAAAATGCTTTCCTTAGTACAGGTTCAGGCATACATATTAGCAATAGGAAAAATCCTGAGCCTAGGATTCCCGGCTAGGACCCCAGCCATGAGTAGGCCAAGATGGCGGCCACCACGTGTTAAGGCACCATAGAAAGGAGACAGAGACAGGTACCAGCAGAAAGAGGGAGATAGCGACCCAAAAGAGGGTGAAGAGAGGAAGCAGCCTAGTTTTATATCCTTGCAACCCAGACCTCCCACTTTTATGAGAAGCCCACAGGGTCAAATACCCTCAGGTAATTTCTCCCAGAACCTCACCTAGACCCTTTTAGTTGTAAATGTTGCCGGCTCAAGATCTGCCTAGGAAATGCATTTGCAGGGTAGCGAGAAGGGGTTTCTGAGATGAACTATCTCAAAATACAAAGGCATACATCTATACCAAAGACTATACTAATGTAGTTAGATATTTCTCCAAGCCTTCACAAGAGTCTCGTCTTTACTTCATGGTAGTTCTGTATTTTAGTTGCCTTTGAGTTATCAGGGAGCCATGTTTGCTTGCTTGGAGGCAAACAGCATTTCTCTCTGCTCTAATTACATAGAGATCCAACTTGGCCAGGCAAATATACCAGTACAATCTAGCTAGTCCCACGATGATTGTGGTAGCATAAGAGAATATTTATACTAGCCAGTATAGAATCATTGTCAGATAAAGTGCCACGTTTAAACTGCCGTCCTGTCTACAAAGTGACCTGCAGGAGGCAACCCAGGCCAGATGCAGAGGCTCTGGGCAGGTGTACTTTAATTTACCCTTTGGGCTTCCTGAATTGGGGTGCCTTCATTCTCCAGCTCTGGAATGTCTTTAACTGTTCCTTTCTACTTGGATTGCCTCCCTATCTGCTAGGACTTTGATGATTTTTTATGTTTTTCCTCTTGAATTCAATCCATAGTTTTCTTGCCCACACTTGAGCTATTTTGAGGTCCTTATCCACCTTCTGTTGTTGCCTGGATGTTTCCTATAGCTCATCTTCAAGCTCCCTCATTCTGTCTTTGGATATTGTCACTCTATTATTGAAGGCACCCATCAAGTTTTCCTTCTGAATCTATTGAACTTTTTAAATTAATGGCGCTTCTTTTGCAGTTTCTTATTTCTGCTCTCATTTCCTCCTGTATTTTATTGGCAGCCCATTCCACTGCTTCTCTCCGATTCTCCTGTATCTTATTGGATGTGCTTTTATTGGATGTGTTTCACTGTTTCTTTGAGCTCATTGAACATCCTCACCATTTCATCTCTGAATTCTTTATCAGAGCAGTTTTGTGTATAGGTATTCCTTGTTGAAACTCCAGGGCTCTTATATCTCCCCATTTCTGCACTGTTTTCCTATATTGTCTGTGGCAGTCTGGGCACGTGATTTCTTCTTTTTCCTTCTAGGATATTTCTTTCCTTATTGGTTTTTCGTGTAACTATATGGGGCCTCTTTGGAAATGGATCTTATGTGCTATATAAGGGGGTTTAACTGGCGGCCAAGGTAGCAGCTGTCTGCTGGGGAGACCACACACTCATTATCTCTGATATGGATGGAGGACATCAGTAGAGTTCCATGAGTTGGGGTCCCCATATGACCCAGTTGCATCTTGCTCCGGGTCTTCAGGGCTGCCACCTGTGGAGTTAGTGTTCAGTAGACATGGAGTTCCAGCTTTGTCGGATGACAAAGGTTCTGGAAATATTGGTAATGGTTATACATTAGTGTAACCATTAAAATGTAACCAATAAATTTAGCACCACCAAATGTGTGTGTTTATTTGTTTCTGGTTTGGGGCCATACTTTGTGTTGGTTCATGGCTTACTTCTGGGTTTGTACTCAGAAGTTACTCCTGACTGGGCTCAGGGGACTATATGGATGCCAGAGGCTGAACCCAAGTTAGCCGCATGCAAAGCACCCTCCTTGCCTACCATACTATTTATTTGACCCCATGGATCACTAAATTTTAAAATGCTAAGTATCCTTTTCTACAGGAAGACAGTGATACAGTGAAGTATCCTTTAAAAGGTTTAAAAATGAAAATTTAAGTATGTTTATCTTTCTATTTAAGTATGTACACTTAAAGACTAATAATTAGAATCACAGGAAAGATCAATTGGGTACACTATAATGAAAGTCAAAGGAATTTAGTATTTCACAAATGAAGAAAGGGTCAATATGCCAAATGTTCTGTTAAGATAATGACCCAAAAGTATCACTGTCACTGTATCACTGTCTTCCCGTTCATCATCGATTTGCTCGAGTGGGCACCAGTAACATCTCCATATGTCCTGTCTCATGCAAGTAAAGCCCAAGGGCATCTGATTGCTCCAGGAACATAAAGAGCCTCAAACCATTCCATCAGGTCATGGGAATGAGGTCTAATATTGTTACTGGTATTTGGCATATCAAACATGAAACAGGTAGCTTGCCGTAATGATTTAACAAAAACTTCTTTAAAACTTTAAATTTGGTTAATTTGGTGAAGATGATTTTAATGGCATAGTCAGGGTGAAGTCAGCATACCAAAAAGTTGGCAGTAAGGAGAAATTGAGAAGCAGGGGAATAGCTTTAGGTACCTCTTTAATATTTGGCTCCAAAGCTTGGGAAATAACTCGAGTAATAGATCACATGCCTCGTATGTTTAAAGCCCCCAGATAAATCTCAGTATAACATGGCCCCCTTAAAGACCACCAGGGGACCAACCAATGAGGACTGTAAGTGGTCAGACCTTTGCTGCCATGCCAGGCTTCCCAGATAGTGACCCTAGTCCTTCACCCCAGCTCTGTTGGTTGTGGCCCCTATTATCTTTTAAATGCTACTTGACTATAAAGATGGATATATGAAGAAGAGTTGATACTTATGGAAGGGAATAGGCTATGTTGCTGGGAAGGAGTTAAGAAAAAAGGTATGTAAGAGAATGGTAGCAGTCATAGCAGGGGGCGGAGCAATAGCACAGTGGGTAGGGCGTCTGCCTTGCATGCGGCAAACCGGGTTCGATCCCCGGCATTCCATATGTCCCTGAGCAACAGCAGGAGTAGTTCCTGAGTGCAGAGCCAGGAGTAATCCCTGAGTATTTCAGGTGTTACCCAAAGAGGGGGAAAAGTCATAGCAAGCCTCAGAGAAGTTAGGAGGCAGGTGGTTGAGATATACCCCTTCACTGCAGCCAGCAGGAAGCAATGAGATGGCTATCCTGCAGGTAAATGTGTTTGAGGGCAAGTTCTTGTCTCCTGGGTAAACCAGCTGTCTGTGTGCAAGGCAAACATGCTACTCGCTAGTATCTCCCTAACCCGTAATTAATAATTTATTGGATTGATTGACATGAAATTTTGAATAGTTCATTGAGAAGTTTGGTGTCTTATCTCCCATTTACAAGCATGTAGCTTTGTGGTGCTGCAAGAAACTACTGCAGTGCATGCAGGGATAAACCTGGCAACCGCTTGGCACATCTTGAGTTCATTGCATGGCCCCTATCAGAGATTTCTGCCTTTTGCATAGAGTAACAGGATGTGGCTAATACTAATTTTTGCTAGCAAAAGTGTCACGAGTTTCTTTGAGGTTGACATATCTTATCAGAATTTTCTTTACAAGTGGGCTGTGGTATGTAGAAAGAATGCTATTGATGTCTCACACTGGTACTTGGAAAGCTTGTATATACTGAAACCCCTTCATCAAGAACTATGTTTCTTCTCTCTTACTTCACTATCTGGGTTTATTTTTCAAGCCCAGAGAGCCACTTAAAATAAAAGAATAAACCAATATGATGAGCACTCACATTTTTGGTAATTTTTATTCCTTCAGATTTCATCAGAATGTTTCAGCAGAGTTTTTAAGTGCTGTATAAGGATTAAAATGCTGTTTGTGTCATATAATTTGGTCACCACCTGCCTCATGATTCCATTAAATATCTGAAATGTGACTGTGCAATTCAAGAATTTCTATTTTCCGTCTAAATTTCATTAACAAGTACAATGTAAAAAGCCATGTGTGGCCAATGGCTGCAGTATTAGATAGCTAGCTCTTCACGTCAGGTTAAATGGAACTGAAAGTTTGAACATAGCTTAAAAAGCCACTCCAGGAAACTTGCTCTAGTGTTTGATGTCAAAACAAGTCTGCACTGGTCTTAGACTGACATCAACAGTTTGGTTATAGCCTACATTCCAGTCTGTGTAAAGGGAGTGAAGTCTGAAAAATATGTAAGTAAGGTGGTTTCGCCTTCATTTATACTTAGACTTCCTCTGATATTCGACCCCCCCAAAAAAAACCCAATAATCTGTTTATGAAAGTCGGGAAGAGTGGGGAAGTAAGAAAGAGATCAAACTATTCAGTACTTGCTCTGTAAAAGCACTCTATCAGCAACTCTACATGCTTTTCTCCTTAACCTTTGTATGTCCAATATGAAACTTGTCTGTGTGTTGACATACTGAGTTTCAAATAGATGACTCAAGACCAGAGAGGTAGTACAGCAGATAGTTATACCCAGTGGTACTTTTGGGCTTACTCCTAGCTCTGTGCTTGAGAATCATTTCTAACAGCACTCAAGAGACCCAATGGGGTACTAGGAATCAGACTCGGTTGGCACATACAAGGCAGTCATTGTACCTGATGTGCTATCACTCTGGCCCATAGCTTATGACTTATTAGTCCGATAATCATTTCATCAAACGTCTTCCGGGTTCCAGTGCTTCATGACTTCCCAGATGTCTCACTTGTATCTTTTCTTCCATAGTATTTTCAGATTTTTCATTATTAAAATATTTCATTATTAAATTCATTATTAATATTTTTAATTATTAAAAATGGTGGAAATCATGAAGAGCATATCATTTATAATCTTACCCTAATCATAATTTTCCCTCTAGTCCTCATTCATATTATCATACAAGGTTGAAACCATATCTTATGCAGAGTTTAATATATTAGATTGGTTTGCCATGTTGCCACAAAATTTGTGAGATAATATTAATACAATAATCTGTAGAATAGCCTTGAGTTTATGTATCATTGATATCCAGTCTGTCAATTGTTATATAGAGTCCATGTCTTTGCTTTTTTATTTTTGCTTTTTGAGGCTATACCAGACAATAATCAAGGCTTTCTCCTGGTTCTGTGCTCAGGTGCCGGTGCTGGTGTATTTCAGGAGCCAGCCATATGTGGTATTGGAGATCTAGCCAGGGTTGGTACATGTAAGGCAAGAACCCTGCTTGCTGTCTCTCCAGTGCAACATGGAATCTGGTTTTGTTGTTGTTGTTGTATAGAGTCTGCTTTAGCATTAGTTTTCATATGATTTAAGCTTATAGGTCAGAACTAAGTAAATAAAATTGCCTGTCTGGTAGCATTATGCGTGCATCTCTCCACCAACCCATTAATATGACTTTTACTGTACTATGGATTTTCTGATTGGCTACTACATTTTTACATATATAATATTTTAGTTTCTCAAATATTTTCCTCAAAATAACAGCTGGTACATTGTTTTAGTTGTCCCCATCCCACACTTGGGCACTTAATATATCAGTCACTTAATATATCAAAATAAGTCACTTAATATATCAGTCACTTAATATATGCTTCTTGAGTTCCAGGGAATCTGTGAAACTGGCTTGGTCCCCAGTTGCGCAGACACTTGAACTGTGAGGACAGATTTCCAGCATCCCTTATCTCAAATATCATCCACCTAACATGCAAGTACTGAGGCTTTTGCCTCTGCTTGAAAGTCAGCCATGCTTCAGCCTTCAAGAAAGCAATACCAATGAATCATTCACTATCAGCTTGACAGAGAAAGAAGCAGCCTGAGCCCACCGTTGCCAGCTGCTAGAGCTGTCCCATTTTCTGCTGCCCATCCTACATTTTTCACTTCCTGCAAATTCCTGGACCCTTGTGATAAACAGGGAGTAACAATTGTCCATCATAAAATTCTGCCCCATAGCTTAGGCTCACAGGGAGACTTAGATAATAGACACTACCTGAGGCAGATGGTCAGAATGACTCAAACCAGCCACACCACCCTGTAGATTCCCTGCATTCCCTGTAATACAAAGACCTGGTTTTTCCTAGGAAAACCCCACAAAAAGAGCCATAGTTACTTAGTCCTATACTATGTTCCTCCCTACATAGGGAGTCCCTTTTCCTTTCTCTTTCCCTTTCCAATAAAATGTTCTACTTTCCAACTCTGAATCTGAGCATCCTTCTTACCCAATATTTTCATCCTTGAAAATATTGAAGAACTTGGGTACAGTGAACCAACAGAGGCCCGCCCTGGCCTCTTCTGCCTCACCTGCAACAATAGCAAACAGCATTAAGGAACAAGATGAGTAAAAGGATAAGATAAGCCTCGGAGTGATTCCCTGTAGGGTTAATTCTAGGCCATGAGGCTTTTCTTCTTTTTTAATACTTCATACTCCATTTCAGTATGTTGTTGCTACTTTACCTCACCTTGACATTCAAAAATCCTGATACTGTGTTTGGTAGTGATTTCTCAAGGCAATGACTAGGCTAAAAATTATGTTTGGTAGAGTTTTTCTCATGGGATTATTTTGCTGTTAACTTTGTTTGCTCTTGGGGAGTTACCTGCTTAATATATGCCAGGCCTAAACGAAATAATCCTACAAATGCAATATTACTTTGGTTTATAAACCGGAACTATCCACTCATATCTTCTTCCAGAGTTTGACTTAGAGAAAAATTTCACTTGGCTTGCTAAAACTATGAATTGAATACAGGGAAAACATAATTATATGAAGATGCCTTGAAATAATAATATCCAAACACTCCTGTCTCTTAAGAAAATAATAGTGAAACATTTCCTAACTAGGGTACACGATTTTTTTTAGAGCTGCATCTAATAAAAAGAAAATGCATTATGTAGTAAGATAGAAAAATTTAAAGAATATGCTTTTAAAATTTAATTCCACTTTTGTTAAATAATTTTGGACTTCTCCCTGAAAAACATTGGCATTCCTCACTCAAACAATAGACTCATTTATTTCACAGAACTGAATAAATGTTTTAAAATAATACAGGATTTGGTCTGTGTTAGTAAGGTCAGAAAGGCCTTAGACGTGGATTTTGAGCTGTACCTATCTTTGTAAATTATAGATAGAAGTAAAGGAAGAAAAAGGACTTTCCAGGCAGCAGTCAGGAGAATACAGATGTCTCGGGATTAGGGAAATGATTGCTTTTCTAAGGGGGATAATGAGGCTTAAGGGACAAAAAGAAATTGTTCAGAGTCCCGAATACCAGCCTAAGTTATTTAAACTATACTTTTTATGGTAGGAAATGTTGACTATGATACTAACACTCTCTAGAAAATTTGTGGGTTTTTTTCAAGCTTGTTGTTTAAACATAGCATTACTTCATTTTTTTCTTAAATGGTCAATTGCAAAATTAGTAGAACAAATCCACACAAGTTTTGGGGAGATGAATGCTAACTAGAAATTGATCAACCTCTAAAAGATGAAAAGGGGTTGATATTATATTGCTAGCTAAATAAAGAGCAAAAATTTAAAAAATAAATGGACAAGTTAAATAATTCAAAATGATTGTATATTTTTTTACAATTAAAAAGTTCATATTTGGGTTTTGGTCATAAAAGTGTTCCAGCACTCATCCCTCCACCAGTGCCCATCTCCCACCACCAACGTCCCCGGTTCCCTTCCCCAGCCCGCCTCCATGGCAGGTTCTTTATTTCTTTCCCTTTCTCTCTCTCTTTCTCTTTTCTCTCCCTTCCAGATTGCATATTACAGAACATATATTAAAGGGTTGTCATGTATATCGCTTTTGCCTGTATTTAATGCTCAGTTCTAGGTTGGTATTAGTACTTTCGAGAATTGTTAGCACACTGTTCCATTTTCTGTCTTACCTAGCCTCTGACTCCCACACATTTGTGATAATTTCCACCTTTTACAAGACCTCCTGATACATGTTTCACTTGCCCTTAGATATTAGTATCATAATATGTACATATATATTTATGTTATGCAAATAAATGAAGTCATTCTGTATCTGTCTCTCTCTTTCTGTCTAATTTCACTCAACATGATCTCCATGTCCATCCATTTATAGGCAAATTTCATAACTTCCAAAATGATTATAATTTGAATGAAGTAATTCTGAGAAGAAAATGGCAAAATTAAATACCACTAGGTAGTGTGTTAAATAGTTGCAACCGCTAAAATCTAGTATCTCTTTCCTCCCTGAATTGCTACAGAGAAGATGCCATTAAACATGTTATTGCAAATGAAACATGAAACAATCAAATTGAAAGTCAAGAGGTTAACTGAGTATAGTTACAGAGCATTCCAAAATAGGAAGCAAAAACTAAGAATTGGAAAACATGTCTAAAATATTAGTCTAATTTAAGATTCATACAGTTTTTTAAAAGAGAAAAAGGAAAGAAAAGGCAGAGAGAGAGCAGAAAGAGCCGGATGCTTTCCAAGCCAAAGCCAGGATCCCATTCCTGGTGCCACATGGTTCCCTGAGGACCTCCAGCATCAGTTAGTGTGTTCCTGCTCCAAAAATTAATAGTAATAATACTGGAGAAGGAAGATGAGAGGAAAGTAAAGACACAAAATCATATTTAAAAAGGCCGCCAGTGTTGCAGAGGATGGATTTTTAAAAAAACCTGAATGCATCTTAGTGAAATTTGAGGGAATAGAGGTCTTGAAATTTGTGGGGTGGAGGCTGAAGTCCTTGAGGTTACCCACAGAAAATGGGCTACATAAGCAGTGGTAGAAACCACGGAACCTTGAGTTCAAAGTCCCAAGGGAAGTGAGGTTGGCCCACGTGTTCTGTAAGCGCCGTTGTCGATAAAGTGTGAGGGCAAACAGACATTTTCTGACCTGAAAAGCTTGCAAATCTACCTCTCTTGCCTCTCAAAAAATAACTTAAACATGTGCTTCAGGAAAACATAAAGGAATAAAGAATAACATACCATCCTGAAAGCTGGAACTAAGGAAAGAGTTTGATTATAATACTAAGATGCCAACGTTAAAGTCACTGATCAAAATTATATCAAGAGTTCTGGGACTAATTTCTTGAAGAAAAGCAAGATTGTGTTCTAAATTTTGACCTAGGGTCTGAGGGGGCTTGCTTTGATTTTGTGGCCACATCCAGCAGCGCTGGGCGCTTAGCCCAAGCTCAGGGCTCAGGGCTGCTTTTACAGGGAGAACCATGCAGTGTCAGGGATTAAATCTGGGCCACCTGAGCTAGTACTCCGATACCTGCTTATTTGTTTAGATCATAAGGATGATTATATCTATTTGTCAAAATCAGTTAAAAGAGGGTCAGGATGGAAGGCTCAGTAGTGAAGGCACCTGCCTTGGAAGCATGAGGACGGGTGCTGGATGGCCAGGGCTGCTCACATGCGCAGAGCTCTATCCAAATGGCTCTGCTCTCTGGGGCTCCACCATAGACTGATTTCTGGTTTTGTTTTTTGTTTTTGGCCTCTTAGGTCGTACCAGACAAGGCTCAGGGGTTACTCCTGGCTGTGGAATTACTCCTGGTGGTATTCGGGGGACCAGAAAGGATGTGTCAGGGATTGAACCCGAGTTGGCCATGTGCCAGACAAATGCCCTTCCCACTGTTACTATCACTCTAACCCCCTAGACGGTTGATTCTGGCCCACCACAACCAGTTTGAGACCCCCAGCAAATGCTGCCACTAAAATATGTATAAGCAGGCAACTGCAAAACAAAGAGCTGTGCGGGTACCATGTCCCAGAGTATGAGTTCCCTACAAGCACAGCAACTAAATGAACTCCGGTATGGGCACAGAAGGAAACTAGAAGTTTTAGCCATATACTTACTCTGTTGATCAATAATAAAATAAATCTGAGTCCTAGAAGGTATTATTGCCAGGTCAGAGAGGAATTCAAAGTCTGGAGCACTTCCCTTATGTGTGCTTAGCCCACCAGTTTGATCCCTGGCACTGCATGGGCGTCTTGGGGATACCCCCAGAATATTGCTGAATCCTTAACCAAACCACTAGGCCCGCACAGCCAGGACAAGCGTTACTGGATGTGCCCCCAACCCTCAGATCCTCTGAACTCTGCTGGGGAGCTCTCCCCCCCAAAGGATATGTTCCAACCTCAGAAGAACTAAAATCATAAATAACCTTAAAAGATTCACTATTGACAGTTGAGTTTGGGTAAGTAATAGTGGTAAGAGATGTTTGCTTTTAATATGTATTTTTTCATATTTCTCAAGGTCTTAATATATACATATTGCATAAATTATAGACAGAACAAAGTGTTACACATGAAGAACAGGTTGAAAGGAAAAGAAAATGAAGATTCATGGAAATTTTTCTCTTATCTACATTTCAAATAATATGAGTTTAGTGGAAACAAAATAAGAACTGATAGAATTTGGTGATTGGATAGATACTTGAACAGGTTGTTTTAAGGAAGGATAAACCAAGAATATATACTATTTTCAGACTCACTGTTGATATAATCTAAACTGAATATATTGACAAAGTTATTGTTAAAATTTAACCGTGGTCTTATTGTATCTTTCCAAGCATCATTTCTCTAAACTGTATTAGAGGTGAAAACATAGCCCCTTTATTCACTGATATTTAGAGCGGTCAAATACTTGTCATGGTAAAAAATATGACAACCCATGTGTTTTCATTGTAAATGGCAAAGGTATTAAATTAAAAATCCATCAGAGACCACAATAAGGAATAAGTTAAATATGGGCAGAAGCTCGAGATGAGAACCTTCTACTGAGAGTATACCACCTACACGGCAGAGCCTGGCAAGCTACCCGGTTTTAATGATATGCCAGAAAACCAGTAACAATTATGGACCTCATTCCCATGTCGTGAAGGAATGGTTTGAGGCTTTTCCTGTTCCTGGAGCAAGCAGATGCCCCCGGAGTACACTTGCTTGCAACAGGACGTATGGAGATGTTACTGGTGCCTGCTCGAGCAAATCACGGAAGACAAGTGATACAAGACAAGTGAGTGATACCCTATTATAATGAACTGGGATTTTAGTAACACCCTAATCCTATTTACTAATTTTTGTTTGGTTGGTTTGGTCTTGGTTTGGTTGTTTATTTTTACTTTTATTTGTTAAACTCCTAGCTCAAGTCCACTCCTGGTGGTGCTTGGGGAACTGTATGCAGTGAATGTGCCAGGGATTAAACTGGTGTCAGCAACACGCAAAGCAAGTGTCTTACCCCTTTTGAAATTATCTTTCAGTATTACCGCCTCGGTATTATCTTTCCCTTTGGGACTAATGGTTCTGAAATGTTTAGCTTGCAGTTGGGAAGAATATAGAGGTCTTCAAACTTTTCATTACTCCTGATCTCACTTGTTTCCTCCTTTCATTCACACTTAGGACATGAACACGTGTCTCGTGGAGCAGCCATCATTAATTACCGAAAGCTTTAGTTATAAATGCCACTTGTTTTCAACCTATCGGAAAACAGAATTTTATACATATGTTAATTCTATCTATAACTACATAACTTGTTCTTTAATAAATAGTTTTACTATGATCTGTAAAACCTGTAAAACTGGATTCAAAGTAACCTACATTTCCTAACCTAACCTACGCTTCTCATTTTGGAGAGAATAATAATCATGGGTAAAATCATGTAGAAAACTTGACTCTCACATTTGCCTGACTGACATTCAAGGGTAATCAGGAGAAAGATGTTTGTGGTAAATTTAGCCCCTTTCTCTAGATCAGCAGTTCTCAACTAGGGGCCATTTGGACCCCTGTGGACCCCCAGGACATTCTAAGGGGCCACAGATCACTGTATCACTATTTTCCCGTTCATCATCGATTTGCTCGAGCTGGCACCAGTAACATTTCCACATGTCCTGTCTCATGCAAGTAGAGCCCTAGGGCACCTGCTTTCTCCAGGAATGTAAAGACCCTCAAACCATTCCATCATGTCATGGGAATGAGGTGTATAATTGTTAGTGGTATTTGGCATATCAAATACGACACGGGTAGCTTGCTAGGCTCTGCTGTGCGGGTAGCATACTCTTGTAGTCATCTCTAAATAGGCTGGTCTGCTGGGTGGAGTTCTGATGAGGGGGAAGTCCGGAAGTGGAAAATGGAGGCCCTCATGGAGTGGGGGGGTCCTCTGATTGTTGCGAGTCTCTGCTGGGGTGGCGGGCCAGGGCTAGAACCCGCCATCCCTCCCGGCCACAGATAAAAATTGCAAAAATGGGGAGCCACAGCATGAGACCAAGGGACCAATGAGTAGAATCATAGCATGGAGCCAGGGGACCAACGACGCTCCCAGGAAGAAAGCAAGGTAAAAAGGGGCCAGGGTCAACATAAAGTTGAGGAACACTGATCTCAACCACAGACAATATTATGGCATCATCTCTAACACTATAGGACACATCTTTTTGCCAGGTAAAACCAATGTGAAGAGGCCCCGAGGTCAGACAAATTTCCTTTTTGTTTCGGTTTCCCCAGTCCATGTTGTGAGTGGCTCTGGTGGTGAATTTAAAGAATGGAAGTTAAATGACTTTTTGGTGGACAGGAGAGGAAAGAAGCTATGGAAGGTTACGCAGGGTTAACTCTACGTTTCCACTTACATTATTAGGAATCATTGGCGATGGTCTTGAAGTGTTTTTCTTTCTAACAAAGCCACCTTCTCTGGATCCCGCTCTAGCAGAGCCTGGATCTTCTCAAGATCTGAGCATTTTCTTTCTATAGGGTTGCACAAGGCGTGACTTCAGCATGGATTTGCAGCTGTTTCATAACTGCTGTGAAGTTTATTGGCTCAGCTTCCCAGCGCCATGTCCAGGCTTCGGGAACTCTTGTCAAGTATTATGAATGTGGGAGGAGGCCACTGGTGGAGTGATTGACCCTCCCCAGAGTCACTGTTGTGCATGTGGAATGTGAGCCTGCTGCTCAGCAGGTTCTGGTCAAATGGAAGTGACCGGCGAAAATGATTATTTGGACTTGTCAGCCAGTCTCTGAACTTAGCCTCTTTGGAAGTTGCAGTGTTCTAGCCAGCAGTAGGAAATAGCAGAGGTCTGATTCCTGATTACTTCTAAGCAGCCCTTGCCTTTGGAGTTTCAAGCAGCTATTTTAATGTGCTGAAAGCAGAGTGATTCTGGCAGCGATATCATCTGGTTAGTGAGTGCAGTTGTGGAGACGGAATGGTGGAAGCTCAGTGGTTTTGGTGTCTCTGGACAGCAGGGACTGTAAGGCCAGGACAGCTCAGAACTTATGTCCTAACTCATTTGACTAAGTGGCTCTCCTCTTCCACACCCTGTAATGAAGAAAGCTGAAGTTCTTTTTCCCAGTGTATGTGGTCCCACACAATAAACAATGGAAGAATGTGTTGCTTTAAGAGTAGATGTGAAGGTTTCCAAAGAGGAATGTTTGCAGGCTCTTCTCTTTGCTCCTATAGGAATCAATTTCTTAAGCTAATACCAGGAAGCAGAACTCACACCCTGTAAGTTCTGGTACTGTAAGTGGTGTGGGCTTAGCTTTGGAAGGGTAGTTAGTTTGTATGGGATCTTACATGCCAAAAGTCAAAGTTGGAATTTTTAATCTAGAAAGTCAAAGGGAGTCATTGCAGACCTTTTAGTGGAAGGGAGGAAAAACGGTTTCATGGGGCTGAGTTGAACATCGGTTGAGTAGAATGTGAAAGCAAGGAAACTTGAGGAGCCATCTCTGCAAGAGTGTGTCCGGTAGGAGAAGAACGGCGGGACCAACCTGTCACCTTTGATCAGGAACAGATCTGGCGACCTAACCAGAGATGGGAGTTGGAAGAATCTGCCTTGAATGCTGGTTATGGGACTAGTTTAAGCGGGAGATGTGCAGAGGGATGGAACCAAGGCAAGGAGAAGCTTTCCTGTCTAAAGCAGAATGGATTATCCAAACCAGTGGCGCCTAGGTAATTTCTGCTTTTGCCTCTGGGTCTGCTTTTCCTACAAGTAAGAAAATGCAGGGATGACTCCAGACACCACACCACACTTTTACAAGGTGCTGCTGGAAACCTCAGTGGAGATTGGTCATTGCAGTTGCTCTCACGGTGTCTCTCCCTCAGGCAAAGCAGCTAACTCAGCCAAGGCAGCTAATTTTCTGCTGATGTGACTGTCACTGTCATTAGGCTGAGGTGTATTCTTCCTTCTTTCTCCACCCCAGACGGAATTTGACAGCTGCAGAAACAAATAGTGCCAGCCAAAAACCCTTCACCTCGGGTCTTTCCCTCCCTCTCCTGTGGCAACATGAGTCAAGAATCTCTGTGTAAAAAATAAAAAATTCTCTGTGTGACTCTTCCATTGTTTGGAGTCCAGATAAAAGTGAAGGACAAGTAACACTGATAGCAAATTACTGAGCCAGGCTGGGGAGTGGCGGGGATAGGAAGAGACAACAAGGTCCTTTCTCAAGAACATTCCATAGTTCTACCTCAACACCCTCCAGCTCACCACGCCGTGTGGCAGCTAGAGCATGAACTTTAGGCGTTGGGTCATTCAAACAGCTGAAACTTTTTTATGTTTTTTCAATACTTGCTACTCAGACTCTTGAAAGTCACAAGGTCACTTCACATTATTTTCTCTGATGTGAGCTTAAAAATTGACTTAAAATTTAGGTCTTCAGGTGGGTGCTAGAACAATATATGACTGAAGCCAATCATGAGCATTTTTGTAATTGTATATTGCACGGTGGTATAATAAAATTTTTTTAAATAAAGAAAAGAAATTTAGGTCTTGGAGTACTACTTCTTGGTGGGGGTCATTCAAAGGATGCAGAGGGAGACCCCAGGGGCCCTTCCCCAGGACTCTTGTCCAAGGGGTAGGTGGATCAGTGTCAGCACTTGATGACACAGTGATACTTGGATTCTGTGGTGTTGGAGATTGCCAGGTGCATGTCAGTAGTGTTGGGGTCCTCACGGCCACACCCAGCAATGCTCAGGGACTCTGCCATGTGGAACCAAACCCACTGAGGCACGATCTAGTTATACTGTCTAACCACTGTACTATCTCCTGGACCTAGCATTCATTCTTTTCTTCTCTTGAGTTCATGTTTTAGTGACCTGGTGCTGAAGAAAATGAGGAATAAGGAAGAAGAGCTGTTGGGAACGTAGGGTGGGGAGCAACATGTATTTTCCAAAGATGGCTGCATCTTCCGGCTCTTCCAGTGTGGTACAAATACCCTTCTCATTTATCAGTGGAGTCAATATCCTTTTCCCTTGAGTCGGAGTAGACTGTTGACTTTGCAAAGTATGTGTGATAGTAGTTATGCTTGGTGATTTAGAGAGCAGATTTGAAAATTTCCACTCCATTTGGCCTGATCTGTGAGGACGCTTGTTGGGCTACAGCACCAGGCTTTGAGTGAGCCTGGGACATGTGGAGAGGTGTGTGTAGGCAGTTGTTCTGAGATTCCAGACAAAATGCAACATCCAACCCAAGTTGTGAAACTGAGAGAGCCATTAGCTTGACTGCAGTAGTCATCCACTTTTTAATTACAACAGCCTGACAGATCCTATGAGACGGCAGTTTCATTGAGCCAAATCAACCTTTAGAATGAGAGATAATAAAATGATTGCTATTGTTTAAAGCCCACTAAATTTTAGGGTGATTGGTTTTAAAGTAATACAGAATCATAAGAGTGTGAGGCTGTTAACGGTACTGCATAAAAATTGCTCTAAAACCTATTCACTTAAAATAATCATTTTGTTATACTCTTGATTTGTTGGACCATGAATCCAAAGGACTTGAATAAGGAAGTAGGATTACACAGTGAATCCCATTGGCTGGGATGACTAAGGCTGGGATGTTTCTTTGGTCACCTGTTTAGAACCCTAGAGCTCGGTTAGTCTCACACCATTCACGGTCACTCTCTTCCATCCCCACCTCTCTCTCAGCCTCTGGGGCCTCTCCACATGACTTATACCTTTCTCAGCTTGGTGGTCCCAGTTACACTTCTTACACAGAGGCTGGTTTCCAGTAGAGAATTTGCTGCTCATTGTAAGGCCTAGGATAGGTAGGTGAACCTAACTTCTACCTAAATTTATTGCTCAAAACTGTCACAGGATGGTAAAGGAGTAGACCCAGTATCAGGAAAGAGTCAGTGCTAGCCTTATAGCTCAAAATACTGCCTTGGAAATCTCATTACCCTGAGATTACAGATGAAGTAGTTTAATTTAGGAGAATTAGCCAGCTATTCATCTTCTAGGGACCAGCTCTTAGTCCAGATTACAAAATTATCATAATTTTGTACAGATTACAGATTTTGTACAGATGATTTTGTAGGATTCCAAAGTTATCACAATAATTTTGATTAAAATGTGTCACATTGTAGTAATAATTTTTCTTAATGAAAAATTTTAAGGTCTAGCAACCTTCAAGTATTTGATTATTATTAACTATAGTTAATTCAAATATTATTCAATTATTTGATTTGATTGAGTATTATTAACTATAGTTACCATGTATATTATATCCACATGAATTTGTGTTATATTTTGTATCTGGAAACTTGTACCTTTTAATGGCTTTTCTCCATTTAATCCTACCCCTAGCTCTGGCTATCATCAATCTGTCCTCTGTGTCTTTGACTTCAGTTACGGATTCTGTTTTTGTTTGGAGTAACTTCTTTTGGCAGCCGGTATTTTTTTTTTTTATGATTTTTTGATTTTTAGTTTACATAGGTGAAAGCATGCAATATCTATCTTTGGCTTATATAATGCTCATAAGTTTTATTCTATCATTACAAATGATAAAAATTCCTTTTTTTGGTGAGTAAATAGTATGTTATATATATACTACATTTACTTTAATGTTTATTTAAAATCTAAGTGGCTACTTATATTGCTATAAGGTCTTAGTTATTGTAAATAATGCTATGATTATACACATATTAACAGATGTAATATACATGTATATGGGTACATCATCTATGATTTGTGTTTTTATGTCTTTAGGAGAAGTCTAGGGCACACCCAGCAGTGCTCAGAGGTTGCTTTTGGCTCTGCTATAAGGGATTATTCCCGGTGGTGCGTGGATCAACCACATCAACTTCTCTTTTGTACTTTCTCTCTGGCCTCAGAGTTTTCTATTTCTTTCAGATAGATACCCAGATGTGAATTACTGTATCACATAAAAGTTCTATTTTTAATTTTTGAGAAGCCACTGTACTCGTTGCCATAGTAGCTGCACCAGTTCATATTCCTAGCAATGATCCATTAGGGTTCCCTTTTCTTTCCCTTCTCACCAACACTTATTTCTTGTTTTGCTAATAGCTATTTTAATAGGTGTGAGGTCATCTAACTGATTTTAGTGATGTCCTTAGTTTTGATTTGCATTTTGAATACCTTTTCATGTTGAACATCTATATTTTCTTTGCAAATCTATCTAGCCATGTCTTCTCATTGTGAGGGGTGGGCTCCAAAACAGGAAACCTGGGGGCCTCACTGGTGATTTTATTTTTAATCACAAATGAGATGCACAATTTAAAAAGTTGTTCGTGATTGGGTTTCAGTCATATAATGTTCCAACACCTGTCTCTTCTAAGGTGCACATTTCCAACACCAATGTTTCCAATTCCCACTCCCCCCTACCCCCTTCTATGGCAGGCACTTTTCTTTCTCTTCTTTCTTCTCTCTCTCTCTCTCTCTCTCTCACTTTGTTTTTGGACCCTTTAGGTATTTCTAAAAGCGGGGTTACTAAGAGAAATGGAAGCTCATTGTCCATATTGTTTTCCCTAAAGGCTGAACCAGTCAGCATTCCCACCACCAATAGGGAAGATTAGCTTTCTCCCTGCGTCCGCGCCAGCACTGGTTGTTCTTATTCTTTTTTGTTGTGTTCCAGTCTCTGTGGTGTGAGATGATATCTCACTTTTGTTTGTTTTTCATCTCCCCGATGATTAGTGATGTATTTTTTTTCATGTGCCTTTTGACCGTTTGAATTTCTTCTTTTAGGAATTTTCTGTTCATTTATTTTCCCTAGTTTTTGATAGGGTTATATTTTTTTTCCTTGTAAAATTCTACCAGTGCCTTATTTATCTTGGAAGTTGACCCTTTATAAGATAGATATTGAATGATAAATAGTTTTTCCCAATCTGTGGGCTGTGTTTGTGTCTTGGTCACCATTTCTTGTGAGGCGCATAAGCCTCTTGATTTCATAAGGTCCCGTTTGTTTATCTCTGCTTCCTCTTGCTTGGCTAGTGGTGTTCCATCTTTGAAGATACCTTTAGCTTCAATGTCACAGGGTTCTGCTCATGCTTTTCTCCATGTGTCTTATGGAGAGGTCTGATATTGAGGTCTTTAATCGATTTTTATCTGACTTTATGCATGGTATTAGAGGTGTGAGTTCATTTTTTACATGTAGCTGCCCAGTTTTCCCAGCACCACTTGTTAAAGAGGCTTTCCTTGCTCCACTTTATTTTTTTTCCTTTATCAAAGATTAAATGAGCATATATTTGAGAGTCAGTGTCAGGGTATTCAACTATGTTCAAGTGATCTGAGGTTGTTTTTATTCCAATATCAGGCTATCTTAATAACCTCCACTTTGTAGTACAGTTTGAAGTTGGGGAAGGTGATATCTCCCATTTTTCCCCAAGAATTGCTTTAGCATTCATGGGGATTTATTGTTCCATATGAATTTCACTAGTGTTTAGTCTACTTCTTTGAAAAATGTCATAGGGTACCCTTAAAGGGATAGCATTGAATCTGTATGCTTTGAGAAGTGTTGCCATTTTGACAATGTTGATTTTCCTAATACATGAGCAGATGTCTCCATTTCCTGTGTCCTATTTTGTTTCATGAAGTACTTTTTTAGTTTTCTTTTTACAGGTTCTTCACCTCCTTAGTTAAGCTGATTCCAAGGTGCTTGATTTTCTACAGCACAATTGTGAATGGGATTTTTTTAATATCACTTTCTTCTCTTTCGTTATTTGCAATAGGAAAGCCACGGACTTTGGGATATTTATTTTGTAAGCTGCAATATACTGTATAAATCCATTTTCTCTAGGAGCTTTTCGGTAGGATCCTTAGGATTCTCTCACTAGAGTATCGTGTCATCTCCAAACAACGAGAGCTTGAATTACTCTTTTCCTATCTGGGTGCCCTTGATATCTTTTTCTTCCCTAATCTGCTATGGCAAGTACTTCCAGTACTTTATTGTCAGGAGTGGTGAGACGATTGTCTTGTCTTGTTCCTGATCTTTGGGGGGAAGCCTTTTGTTTTTCCCTATTGAGAATAATACTAGCTGTGGGCTGGAAGTAGATGGCTTTGACTCTATTGAGGAAAGATCCTGTAACTCCCATTTTGTTTAGTTTTATGATGAATGAGTGCTGGATCTTTTCTGCATCTAGTGATATGATCATATGTTTTATCTTTTATTGATATTGGTGTATTGTGCTGATTGATTTGCTAAAGTTTAACTATCCCTGCATCCCCAGGATGAATCCTACTTGGTCATGCTATATGATCCTTTGGATGAGTTGTTGAATTCTATTTGCCAGTATTTTTTGTAGTTCTTTGCATCTGTGCTCATCAGGGATACTAGCCTATAGCTTTCTTTTTTTGGTGGTGTCTACTTTGGGATCAGCGGTTGGGAAAAATGATTCTTTATCAAATAGACCATCAATTAAATGCAAGAACCTGAAGTAAGTACTTTTCTGGCCCTGTGGTTTAAGGGACAGCCTCTAAGGGCTTAGGGCTTATGGGGTCCTACCTGGAGATGCTCAGGGGATCCATCATGTAGTGCCAGGAATAAAACCCAGTTTGGGATGGGCACATACTAGGGCATGCACTCTAACCAAGGTTTTTTTATTTTTTAATGTAATTGTTATTTATTTAACCACATCCAGCAGTGCTCAGAGATTATTCCTGGTGGTACTCAGGGCACTATATGGGATGCCAGGGATCAATCCAGGGTCAGCTGCATGAAAGGCAAGCATCCTCCCTGGTACACTATTGCTCTGACCCCTATTACTATTGAGTTTTATGAGCCTTTTATCTAACTAAGTTTAAATGTAGGGAGGGACAAGGATAGCTAAAGCAATCCTCGGGAAAAGAAGATGGGAGGCATCACCTTTCCCAACTTCAAACTGTACTACAAGGCAGTAGTAATTAAAACAGCATGGTATTGGAATAAAAACAGACCTGTGGACCTATGGAATAGAATAGAGTATCCTGACACCCAACCTCAAACACATGATCATTTAATCTTTGATAAAGGTGCAATGAGTCTAAAATGGAGCAAGGAAAGCCTCTTCAACAAGTGGTGTTGGGAAAACTGGGCAGCAACGTGTAAAAAATGAATTTGGACCTGTGTCTAACACCATGCACAAAAATCAGATCAAAATGGACTAAAGATCTCAATATCAGACTTGAATCCATAAAGTACATTGAAGAAAATATAGGAAAAACCCTCCACGACATTGAAGCTAAAGGCATCTTCAAAGGTGAAACATCACTAACAAAGCAACTAGAAGAAAAGATAAACATATGGGACTACATAAAACTGAAAAGCTTCTGCACCTCAAAAGAAACAGTGACTAAGATACAAAAGCAGTCCACAGAATGGGAAAGAATATTCACCCAATACCCATCTGATAAGGGGTTAATATCCAGGATATATCAGGCACTGGTAGAACTTTACAAGAAGAAAACAAACAACCCCATCAAAAAATGGGGACAAGAAATGAACAGAAACTTCAGCAAGGAAGAAATTCGAATGGCCAAAAAACATATGAAAAAATGCTCATCATCACTAATCATCAGAGAGATGCAAATCAAAACAACAATGAGATACCACTTTACACCACAGAGACTGGCACATATTCAAAAGAGCAAGAACAACAAGTGCTGGCGTGGATGTGGGGAAAAGGGGACACTCATCCATTGTTGGTGGGAATGCCGGCTGGTACAGCCTTTCTGGAAAACAATATGGACTTTCCTCCAAAGACTAGAAATTGAACTCCCATTTGACCCAGCCATACCACTCCTGGGAATCTACTCTGGGAAACCAAAAATACGCAGCGGAAACACCATCCCTACTTTTATGTTCATAGCAGCATTATTCACAATAGCCAGAATCTGGAAGCAACCAGAGTGCCCGAAAATCGATGACTGGATAAAGAAGCTTTGGTACATCTACACAATGGAATACTATGCAGCTGTTAGGAAAAATGAAGTTATAAAATTTGCCTATAAATGGATGGACATGGAGAAGATTATGTTGAGTGAAATTAGCCAGAAGGAGAGAGACAGATACAGAATGACTGCATCTATTTGCATGGCATAAATATATATGTACATATTATGATACCAATATCCAAGGTCAAGTGAAACATATATCAGGAGGTCTTGTCAAAGGTGGAGATTATCACAAACGTGTGGGAGTCAGAGTTTAGGTAAGACAGAAAATGGAACAGGGGGCTAACAATAGTCGAGGGTACTAATGCCAACCTAGAACTGAGCATTAAATAGAGGCAAAAGGATACAAATGACAACCTTTTAATGTATATTCTGTAATCCATAGTCTGGAAGGGAAGGAAAAGAGAAAGAGAGAGAAAGGGAAAGAAATAAAGAACCTGCCATGGAGCAGGGCTGGGGAAGGGGGAGGGAACCGGGATGTTGGTGGTGGGAGATGGGCACTGGTGGAGGGACGGGTGCTGAAACACTGTATGACCAAAACCCAAACATGAACTTTTTAATTGTATATCTTTTTATTTGTATATCTCACGGTGGTATAATAAAATACTTAAAAAAAAAAAAAAAAAAAATAAATGTAGGGAGGGATATTTTTTCTTTGTAGTTATTGTTGTTGCAGTGTTGGAGATCTAACAAGGGTCTGTGTGTGAGGTGTGCTGTCTACACTGCATTCCCTCCTCCTCTTGACACAATGTTCATGGCAGCTTCTGGCAGTCCTCATGGTACCATGTGTTACTGGGGATTCACTGCCAAATGGAAACCTACATACCAGCCCTTTGAACCCAGCCCCTAAAATCAGGGATTTTTTTTATGGGGTAGGTTTGGGGCCACACAGCAGAGCCTGGCAAGCTACCTGTGTTTTATTTGATATGCCAAAAACTAGTAGCAACTATGGACCTCAATTCCATGACCTAAAGAATGTTTTTTTTTTTTGCTTTATTAGGTCACACCCGGCAATGCTCAGTAGTTACTCCTGGCTCTACACTCAGGAATTACTCCTGGCGGTGCTCGAGGGACCATATGGGATGCCAGGGATCGAAACCGGCCAGCATAGGCAGGCTGTGTGCAAGGCAAATGCCCTACCCACTGGGCTATCGCTCTGGCCCGCTGAAGAATGGTTTGAGGCTCTTCCTGTCCCTGGAGCAAGCAGATGCTCTTGGGCTATACTTTTATGCGACAGAACATATGGAGATGTTACTGGTGCCCATTCAAGCAAATCGATGAATAACGAGAAGACAGTGATACAGTGATACAGTGAGTCTTTTATTTATTTTGGACATTAAAATCTTATCAGTTGTGATTTACAAATCACTGTATCACTGTCTTCCCAGTCATCATCAATTTGCTCGAGCGGGCACCAGTAATATCTCCATATGTCCTGTCTCATGCTAATAGAGCCCAAGGGCATCTACTTGCTCCAGGAACATAAAGAGCCTCAAACCATTCCATCAGGTCATGGAAAAAAGGTCTATAATTGTTACTGGTATTTGGCATATAAAATACGACACGGGTAGCTTGTCAGGTTCTGCCATGCGGAAGGCATACTCTTGTAGTCACCTCTGATCTCCAGCATTTATTGATGAACCGCGTGGGCGCAAGCAGCCGTGCAAGCCTGGCTGTGATCAGCTCTTCTGCTCGGTGGAAGGAAGAGCAGCAGATTGTTTTTCTTTTTTTTTTTTTTTTTTTTTTGGGTCACACCCGCGATGCTCAGGGGATTCTCCTGGCTCTGCACTCAGGAATTACTCCTGGCGGTGCTCAGGGGGCCATATGGGATGCCGGGATCGAACCCTGGCCGGCATGGGCTGGCCGCGTGCAAGGCAAACGCCCTACCCGCTGGGCTATCGCTCCGCCCCGCAGATTGTTTTTCTTTCATAATAAGTAATAATATAAGTAACACTCAGAAGGGAAATTATTAAACCAAATTCTTTTTTTTTCTTGTAAATGTGATTTACAAAAATGTCTCCCTATTCAGTGGATTAACTTTTCACTTTATTTTCTTTTCTATGTAGGACCTCTTTCAATGGATTAACTTTATTATCTTTGTTTTTTGTGTCAAATTAAAAAATTAATTACCAAGACTAAATAAATCAGCTTACCACTAGTTTTCTTCTGGGAGTTTTAAAATTTAAGGTCGTTTAATTTTTAATTTTTAGGTTTTTAAATTCATTTCTAATTTTTAAATATATAAGTTTGTGATTTGATCCAGTTTCATTCTTTTGCATATAGCTGTCCAGTTTTCCCAAGGGCAATTATTGAACATATTTTCCTTTCTACATTATATGGTTTGGTTCCCTTGTAAATAAATAGACCATGTATATGTGGGTTTATTTCTGGATTCTATTCAATTATCTGTCTCTTTTTATGTCAATACCATACTGTTTTAATTATATTGCCTTTATAATATAGTTTAAAATGAGGACGTATGATGCATCTAGCTTTGTTCTTTCCTAAGATTTTTTTGGCTATCAGAACTATTTTGCAGTTCCATACTTATTTTAGAACTCATATTTCTGTGAAAATGTCATTGGAATTTTGATGGATTATATTATCATGTCTATAAGATTATTATGAATAATATGGACATTTTCACAATATTCTTCCAGTACACATTATTCTTCCTATTCAGGTTCTTTTATAAATGTCTGTTTTTCAGAATATTTGACTGCCTTGATGAAATTAATCCCTAGGTATTTTTTCAACTTAATTATTAATGCAATTTTCTTTATGGTCAATTATCATTAGTGTGTGTGTATATATATATATAGTATATTTTGTATATTTTGTTTTGTTCAGTTTTACTGATTTCACCTCCCACCCCAAATACATACAACTGTATACACTCACTCTCTCTTGCTCTTATGTGCACACACACACACACACACACACACACACACACTCATACACACAAGCTTTAATTTATTTTTAATTTTTAAAAATATTCTAAGTGGCCTGGCTTGGATAAAAAGCATATCTGAATGATAAACCATTACTTAAGGCCAGGAGGATAGGTTATTATAATTGCCAGGCACTATTAGAATCCAAGGCTTGAAGGAGTTGTTTTCACAAGGGAATACAAAAATAATAAAAATTATTATTTTAATAATAATTTTTGTATTCCACAAGGGAATACAAAAACAGTAAAAATTCACAAGGCATGCATTTTTGTAATAGCGTTTATTTCTTTGCACTCCAGGCCATTACATTTCATTTATAATGATTGCACTGCTTCCTTGGAGGCTGATAGCACCCTCCCTGGAGACTCTGGAGTTTGGCTCAGGGAAGGTTCTGAAAGGCTAGCTCTTGAAAGGGCGCTAATCCCAGAATTGCTTCAGATTATGCCAGCAGACGATTAATTCAGTGTGGCTCCAAAGCTAAGACTAAGAGATCTAGGCACATCTAAGTGTCTATTTCCCATGTGAAGAAATTAAATGGAAATTCTTTAAGGTGATCCTTTGTTTCTGTGCGCTTGGCTCTGTAACTAGACCCGTCATGTTCATGTTCTGGAGCTGTTCTGTGAAATGATTGAGTTACATGAAGATATTTGGCATTCTGTGCTTTCGAGTAAATAAAATATAAGTGCTAATTAAAACATTTTGATGGAAACTTAGACTTCATGTTTTCCAGGTTTTTTTTTCTTAATAAAATAAGCTTCTTTAATTTTCTTCTTAAAAATGTCATTTGGATGAGGTCAGAAATAGGGGAATTTCTCTTTCATTACTCACCCTGCTTCCCAGCTGCTGGCCTCATGTTCTCCTGACATGCATAGGCAGGGATCCATGAAGCATAGCTCTGCCACCAGGCACACCAGACTTACAGAGAAATTCCAGGCTGGACTAGTCCCTCCTTCCCAGTGGCCCTAGGGGCCTGAGTTCTGAGTGGTTTTGAAACTCAGAAAGTTAGTGGGATCTCTTAGATCTATTTTCCCCAACTTCAGACTCTGTTAAGATTTGCATTTATATTAAAGAGCCTTTTCACTCAGCTCGGATAATGATCAAAGTCAGAAGTAAAATCTAGTGGTTGGTTGATTTCTGAGTAGCCCTAAAGACAGATTCTCTTTTGCAAGAGAATATTGTGAATCATCATACCTAGAGTCTCTTCCTTGCTACCCAATGGAACCCAGATGCCTTTAATTCCTTTTCAGTTGTCTTACCTCATCAGTTCAACAAGATGTGTTTTATTTAAACATGGAAATAGGGAAAGGAAATAAGGGAATTTAATAAACTTGGGTATGAACATATTTTAGTGAGAGCTTTCAAATAGGCATGTTGATTGCTGGCTGGTTGTATTATAACAGTCTTGGCACAGTGAAAATGAAAGCAGATTTTAGCTTTGAAAACAAATACCCCCAAAATGCCTGCAGTCTCTCCTCCCTCCAGAAAATATCAAGAAATGGACACTCTTCCTTGAGACTTGCTTTGAGGGAGAAAAGTGAATGATTATACACAAGAACAAGAAAATTATTTTTCTCTATTACACACACTGCTCACTCCAAATTCTGGATGTCTTCCTCACTCCACCTCCTTTTCCTTAGTCATATTTTACAGCTCCTTTACTCCCACTCCGGCTCCCTCACTCCCCCAAATATTGCTCTCCTCTGCAGTTTCCACTTCTACCCCTCTAACACTCTCTCTGCCTTTTCTGACGATTCTTTTCCCCCTCTTCTGGCCTTACCTCCTACCTCCTACATTGGTTTCTCATTCTCTTGGTTTTTGTTCTTCTGCCTCACTTCTGCTCCTCCTCAATCCCGTCTACACTCTTACCCCAGGGTTTATCAGTCGTAAGGGGTGGGCGGGCCTGTGTAGTGGCTGAGAATCAGCTCTGACACCCAGCAGGTGTGCTGAGCCGCCTCTGCTCTTCCCGCCTGATGACCTGGCTGTTACTTAACTCCTACCTTTTCTGACAAACGGGATTTAAAATTGCCCTGTTCTCAAGTGTCTGTGAGAACTCAAGCCCCTTCTCAGTGTAAAGCCCAAACCAGGGCCATAAAAAGTAGTTAGTGGTAAGTACTGGGTGCTGCTGTTACTGAGAATTCCGCATCTTGCTAAGACACTGCTACCAAGTAATGATTTATGCACTGGTTTTGGACCAGACTGTACAAGGACCATTTAAAGCCCTGCACATTCTTGTCTTTCTGATCCTTCTGACCTCATCCCCTAGGACAGCCTCCCTCATCCCCACCACACACACACACACACACACACACGCACGCACGCACACACACGCACGCACACACACAAACACTCACACACACTACTCTCAAGTGAGTATTCTTTAATAACGGGAATTTGGGACATGAGAGAGAGAGAGAAAAGAGAGAGAGAGAGGAGGAGGAGGAGGAAGAGGAGGAGGAGGAGGTCCCTGCCTTGCCTGCAGCAGACCCCTATTCAATCCCTGGCACAGTATCGCGTACAGCTCTGGAGTCCCCTTAATATTGGGCTGTCCAACGTGGCTCCTGGCGCTGAGGACTCCATTAGCACCACATTCTCAAACCGTATATCGAGCCACCAGATCAGATTCTGGCTGGCTGAGAACCTCCAGGAGGGGCCCCTCGGCTTCCCTGGCACCTGTTGGGAGTCCTACTCTCCAAAAAGAGAAAAGAAAAAACAAAACAGAATTTTAGGCTATTCTATTCATTTCTCTACTTCCCAATACAAAAGAGAAAATTCCCAGCAAATAGTAGATGCTCAATAAATATTCACTGTATGAATGGCCGAGCTCAATACCTTAGTGTCATTTTTCCCTAATTCCATAGTCATGGTCACTTTATCTTTGTATTCCTATAACACTTAATACTTTTTTCAGTTATAACATTTATCATATTTTGTTTTTATGGAAAACATTTATAGCTCTTAAGTTTAACCAGATGGTAAAATTTAAAATCTCATTTTTATTTATTAGACTGAAATTCTACATTGCACAGATTTGATTGACTTATTACAGAAATCGTGATGCTCTGGGAATGTTTTTAAATACTTCCCATCATATTCTTTAAGTTACTCCGTAATATTAAGTCAAAGCTGAAAAAAATCCAAGAAAAAGCGAATTCAAAGAAGAATTCTGGGGGTTGGAGCTATAGTACAGGACAGGTCCATATAGCTATGGTCAGGGTACTAGCCTTTACATGTGGCTGTTCTGGGCTAATGCCCGGCGCCCCATGTGATCCCTGAACACCACATCCCTCCCTACTACCCAAGCAGGAGTAACTGGGTGCAGAGCCAGGAGCAAATCTTTTTTTTTATTTCACACATATATTTAACAATAGTTTTACATAAAATGCTATGAATACTTTTCATGTTCAGAACGACTTAAAACAGATTTTCTATTCATATGCCAGAGCACAGATAACTCCTAAATAGATGATTACAATTTGTTTAAAGTCTAAAATCTTAGTGGCAATAATGAGGGAAACAGTAAGCTTATTTTATTTTTTTTTCCTTTTTTGGGTCACACCTGGCAATGCTCAGGGGTTTCTCCTGGCTCTGCACTCAGGAATTACTCCTGGCGGTGCTCGGGGACCATATGGGATGCCAGGAATCAAACCCTGGCCGGCATGGGCCAGCCAGCGTGCAAGGCAAACGCCCTACCCGCTGGGCTATCGCTCTGGCCCCAGTAAGCTTATTTTATATACTGAATGAAAAATACTCCAAGAAACGGCAAATAAAAGTTAATATGTTCTCATGTGCCCTGACGGCAGTGGTGCGGGCTTCCGACGGGTGACTGCTGTGTCCAAACAATCGACCTGGAATTCTGCAAATGCAGGGTCGTAGGATCACCTGTCCCCGTCCTCCCAGACAGGGTGCCGCCAGTGGCCTTTGCTCCATAGCCAGGTCTTCTAAGGTCTGCAAAAATAATTGCAAAATTGAAGTGTCTGCCCTTCTTTCTAGTTTCTGGTTAAACTGCCTTTACTAAACTAGTTAACTCTTGGGCCGGAGCGATAGCCCAGCGGGTAGGGCGTTGCCTTGCACGTGGCCGGCCCATGCCGGCCCGGGTTCGATCCCCGGCATCCCATATGGTCCCCCGAGCACCGCCAGGAGTAACTCCTGAGCGCAGAGCCAGGAGGAACCCCTGAGCATTGCTGGGTGTGACCCAAAAAGCAAAAAAAAAAATAATAATAATAATAATAAACTAGTTAACTCTTTCATGGTTGCATCGGTTCGAGTGTAGATCTGCAGCCCGCTGGATGGCAGGGTCCCGTGGGAGAATTCCTCCTGGTGGAGGCCATTGTTGGTGGTGACGACACGGAGGGAGACAGACAGTGTGTCTCCCTATCAGACAGTCTGATTCCACCCGTCTGATCCCGGCTGTCTGAGCCCGCGTCTTGGGCTCCTTTTTTAACTTTCTGAGCAATGCAAGACTCCACCGCCATCTTCCTCCTCAGGCCCAGGAGACTCTTGCTTCTGCCAGGAGTAAACCTTGAGCACAGTTAGGTCCAAAACTCCAAAGGGGGTATGAATTCTAACATTCGGGCAGAGAAACAGTACAGTAAGCTGGTAAAGCATTTGCCTTGCCTTCAATCCTTGGGACTGCATACGGTCCCCTGGGCACCACCAGGAATAACCCCTAAGCACAAAATCAAGAGTGAGCCCTGAGCACCACTGGGTGTGGCCAGAAAATAAAAATCCCAACAGCAGAGAGAGAAATTTTCTCTTACGTTAAGGCATATTCTGACCTTACAGTAACTTTACTACTTTAAGAGGAAATAGGGCGCAGGTCTGTCTCTCATGAACATATCGGTATGGCTATAAATGTAACTGATAGTCTTCAGACACAGCCTCGAAACTTACTGACGGAGGAGCATAAAACTTTAGGTTGGCATTGAAGGGGAATTTCTTCATGTAGGAGAGATTGTTCATCATTTTTCCAAATAAAATGCTACTACTAAAGCCAGGAGGCATATACATGTTATCAAAGACATAAATCTAAAGAAATAAAATCTCGGCCTGAGTTAAAAATGGTAAAAGACCAATCACAAATACATTTCTTAGGTTATGATGATGTGATTTCAAGACCATCACCATTGGCCTGCTGGTGGCATGTTTATTCGCTGCCATGATTTGGATGGGGAGCACATTTTAAATCCTTGATAACCTATTCTTTGCCTACTAGAACAAATTCGGTACTGGAAAAATATCCTAGACATACACATGTGAGAAATTACTTGTCCTAAGGTAGCAATGGTGACTGCTAAGTGGAATCTGTATTCAGAGGTGATAACAATCTAAGGACTCCCACCCAAGGTGGCGTGACAGCTGTGAATGCCTTTGACAGCACTGATTATCAGCTTCAGTGAACACATTTTAACCTAGAAACAGCATTTGTGATGTGTAGGTGCTTCTATGATAGAATCAAGATTAGCATCCATCCCTGGCTAATGATTTCATATCTTCTCTGTTGTTGTGTTCATGATTTCTCCAATCCAGAGCAACGCAAAAATCACTGTTCATAGACGAAGCTTGTGAGTTGGAACCGTAGAGAGGCAATGATTTCTGCCAATACCCAATTATCAGTGAGAGCTTGCTTGGCTCAAATCTCAGGAGAAATGTCATTGTGCTATAAGCTAGGACTCTTAAAAAATTAAAATCTGGGTTGGCGCCCAGTTCCATCTGCCTTGATTGCACCTGCGTGCTTGGACCACCGCTGGTTTCCTTTTTTGGCTTGTTCTCATGACTGTCCGCTGGGTCTACTTTAGTAATCCTGCTTTCCAAATATATGTCTAAAATCTTTTACTTTTCTTTCTTTCTTTTATTTACTTTCCCTTTTATTTTATTTTATTTTTTGTTGGGGTGGAGATCTTGAACCACCAGAGTCAGGACTCAGAGGCAATAAACACTTATTCTGGTGCCTAGACAGGGCTTTCAGTGACCATTTAGCCCTTTCCAATGTTGATGAGTCTGTGACCAAGATGCCTTGAATGTGCTGTTTTCTCCAATAGTGCTGGGAGCTTTGTAGCAGAGACTTATTGACTAGAGTTAGTTGTTGATAGTGTGTAATGAACCTTGATTTCTTTTTTTTAACAAGGGCACTTCCAGTCATGTTCTCTAATGACTGCTTCAGTTCCTTCTCCATCCTTTAGTACCTTGGTGAGCTTAGAATATACTGGTTTTACAAAGAATTATAGTTTTCCTGATTGTTGAAGGTTTTATTTTCCTTAGGAACCATTCAGTTTATTCTCATATGTAGTAAGTAGTGTCTGACCTGCTGATTCTGTGACGAGGTCTTGCATAGTCAGTGAAAACTGCTTCTCCCCAAGCCCGTGCATCCTTCTCATTTTCTCCATCAAAAAATAATCTTTTTAGTCTCTCTCTGCAGGCTGCTATTTTTTAATCATTCAGCTTTTTTTTAGCTTTTTTTTTTGGCTTTTTTTTGGGGGTCACACCCGGCGATGCTCAGAGGTTTCTCCTGGCTCTACACTCAGGAATTTCTCCTAGTGGTGCTCGGGGACCATATGGGATGCCGGGATTGAACCCGGGCCGGCATGGGCAGGCGCGTACAAGGCAAACGCCCTACCCGCTGGGCTATCGCTCCGGCCCAATCTTTCAGCTTTTAAGGGGTTTCATGCCAGATCCTCACATTTTCTCCTGTGAAGGTAACAACACAGCGTCAAATATCACCCATGAGATCATTTATTCCAAAACATATCTCCTAAGTTCAAGGACCCAGCAAGTCCCCTGTTTAAAAATAAATAATACTCTTAATTATGCAAAACTCATTGACCACTCATTATCATCATGAGGATGTTCTCTAGGTACTTCTGTGTGTCTAAAACACATTGTAAGAGTTTTTCTTCCAAAAGGAAAATGCAGTTGTGTTTCCTAGCTTGATTCATGATACCATTAGAATGTGGTCACCCGAGCCATAAACTTGGGATTCATTTGAAATGTGTCTTTCTCTTTCCCTGCTTACCCTTAGCTCCTTTTAGTAACAGTACACTCATTCCATAACTTAACAAATACTAACACACCATCTGAATCCTCAAAGCTATGCTTGCTTTTACAACTTTAGTGCTAATGGAATCATGAATTAAACTAGGAAATACAGAGATGCTGTACTGGAAGGTGGCATTAAATCAACGGACACCACAGAATTAGTTGGTATAATCAAGTGATGCTTCAGGGATCCCTCCTAGCAGTTCTAACCCAAGTGAATTAGCAGTTGAATGTAAGGCCCCAAGGATATGGTGCTGCTTGGGCCTTCTGGTGTGGAGAGTTACCTGGGCTATTCCAGTAGTCCTGGGGGAAGGGGCGTGTTCTCTGGGGCCTTAGGACTATGCCCAGACTATAAGGGGCTCTAAGCCAGTGTCGGCCACATGCAAAACAAACACCATAACCCCGGAATTCTCTCCAGTCTCCCCTTTTCTTACTGTCATCTCCTCCCAATGGTCAGTTGGAAAAAGTGGACTCTTCCTCCCTCTTCTTGTCTTTTTCTGTACTTTATCTCCTACCATTCTCCTTCCCACTGGAGATTGTTCCCTCCCTTTTCTAGGGCTGTGCTAGAGAATGGCTGCCAGGTAGCTTGATTTATGGGTAGAGGGATGAAAACACATCTGTTTAATATTTTCAAATTATTACCCCTGCTACCCTTGCATCTCAGAGGGTAATTCTGGGTCTCTGGAGCTCTCTGGGTCCCTTTATAGTCCTGTGGCTCAGGGCAGTCCTGAGGAAGATTTACAACGGCTTTGGGTGCCTCCTCCACCTGACTTAACTCTCTGCCCCCTGTAGCCCATCAACCTCAGTCCCTGGCCACAAGCCACTCTTCCTGAAAAGTCTCAAAACAGTGGGAGTATTTACTTCACAAAATTAGTTGGTATAATCAGTGAACTGCTCACTCAAAATCCGACTAATGTATTCTTTGCGATAACACCAATTATGTCCAACATATTACTTAAATATGGACTCAAAGAAGAGCAAGCTGTTCTCAATGAGAACTCCAAATAAGAAGGCGTGCCCTGGAAGCATTACCCATTTGAGCTGTAGGAGGTGCTTTTCAGCTTCAGACGGGACACAAATAAAAGTTTTTGTAAAAGGGAACAAATTTAGTCAAGAAATTGTCAATGGTTGATAACAGCAATAGTAAGATAAAATGTGGATATTATTAGCAATGACTAGACTTTTATGCTCTTTAGCTCATGTGAGGCTTGTTGTATATTGCTCGTTCCTAAATATATTTATCTGTGTGCCTTCGTCTTAGGTCAGCATCAGATTCTTGTTGAATGAGAAAACAATAGTCATGTAAGCTGAGAAATGGATGAAGATAATCAACTTTACAAATTCACAGGAATAGAAAATATAATTGTTAAACTAAGGCCTAAACAGAGAGTAAAACTGGGGAAAAGGTAACTTTTTTGTTTGAGATTAACACTACCATCTGGGTTGTAACCCATTTTATTTTAATTCCAGAAACTTGATGCTAGAAATTCAGTATTAGCAGGAATATATGCTAGAGGATTGTCAGAAACAACAGTTTTGGATGGTTTTTAATGTTTTCTCAAAGTGATAAAGGCTAGTAAGCTATCCAGTGATGGGAAGGGCTGAGCCTTACCTTAATCTTTGTGCTATACAAATTTATGTTGCCTTGAGTGTTATATCCCAATGCTCTTTCTCTTCCTGTTCTGTGAAAGGTCAGGGTCCACCCTTGATGAGCAGGGAATCCTTCAAGTTTTTTCCTCTGGAGGAAAGTCTTGGCCACGGCTGGGATCTGTTCAGAGCTTATAATCTAACGCTTAGACTTTGTGCAGTACTAGCAATTCTAATCACAGCTCTCTTTCACATGGCCATACTGGAAATGTGCATAAACTACGTGATTCTTACCTACATCTATAACTTTCATAGACATTAAATATTGCTCCTTTCGAGCCATGGATAAAAGCATGTTGTTTTGAGATTCCAGTTCACCACCATAGCTGTGTGACCTTGAGCAAGTTACTTATCTCATTAGTTTGCTCGCCTTTAAGACAGGAACAATATTAGCCCCCTTCGTGTGACTTGTGGAGCAGCTTCAATGCCGAATGTCCAAATACTAACTGGGGTATTCACTTGATGAATCAAAACAAAAATAAGTGGCAGCATCAAGTACCTTCACCAGGAGGTGGCATGAGAACTTGACTCCGAGGCTGGGAGATGTTTAGGATAGTCACAGTGTTCTAAAATGGTGGATCTGCTTTTAAAAATGGTCTTACGGAATTCCACTATGCAGAAAAACCTCTTCATCGGTAATCTTTCATCTTCAGAGTTTAAAGTAAAGGTTGCGCCGGCGGAAAGGAAATACAACTTCCTCTCTTCAGGTTTTCCCCTTTTTTGAGGGAGATTGATGCTGTTTGGGGACTGGGAGGGTTAAACCCTAGTCTGTTGCGTCCGCCAGGCCTATTTTTTGCCTTTTTTTTGGACCCCAGCACACCAGAGCCTCATGCTGATGGCCTAAGAACTTGGGAATGGAGGAGTTAAAGCGTCTCCCACACCCCTGTGCCTGAATCTTTTGTGCACAGCAGCGGTTGCAGCACGGGTGGGAGAGGAAACGGTGAGAGGAAGAGCTGGTTTCAGACCCGGCCAGTGCGCCAGGGGGCCCGAGGGGGCCCGGGCTTTTCCCGCCAGATGTCGTAGGCCTGCCCGGCGCCTGCCCGCCGAGAGCTGCGGGAAGCGCCTCGCCGCGCGCGCGGCCCTGCGCGAACCGCGCCGAGGTGATGAGTTAGCGCGTTGCTACGGAGACGGGCCGGGCCACGTGACCAGGGTGCTGCTGCCGGCGCTTTGACGTCAGCAGCCGGAGGGCGTGGCCGCGGGAGGGCGGGGCGGGCGCCGGGGCTGGGAGAGGGAGCGGGCGGGCGAGCAGGCGGCCGGCACAGTGCGCGCGGAGCGGGCGAGCGGGAACGGAGCCGCAGCCACCTTCCTCCCCACAGCCCACCGCGCTTTGGTCCCTTCCTCGGGGTGCGCCAAATGCCTGGCCCGACCCAAACCCTGTCCCCAAATGGCGAGAACAACAACGATATCATCCAGGATAACGGGACCATCATTCCTTTCCGGAAGCACACAGTGCGCGGGGAGCGTTCCTACAGGTAATGGGGCTGGCACCGGGGAGGGCCCGCGGGGACCTGGGGCGCGCGGAAATCCGGCCCATTATCTAAGGGGCAGACACTGCGCCCGGACCGGGCTGCAGACCGTTTACAAGGGCGCTGGTGATCGCTGGGTATCAGTTTCCGTGTGTCATGTTGGGTGTGCATGGGAGCCAGGCTTCAGGATTGCAGCCGAGAAGCATTTGTGTGAATAGGGCTGCTGCCTGCGAGGGGTCTCCTCCATCTCTCTCCTTCCACACTGATAAGAATGCATGCAATTTCAGCCCCTCTCCCAAGGGAGACAGGCCATTGCACTTCCTTTTCCCCTTCCCTTATGGATTTTAAAAGAGCCTATAGGTTGCCGTGCCTATAGGCAGAGAACGGGCGGATGGCGAGAAAAATGTTTGCTCTTGCCCTGGTGTGTGTGTGTCTGTGTGTGTGCGTGTGTGTGTGTGTGTGTGTGTGTGTGTGTGTGCAGGAAAAGATGGAATCCTTTAGATTAAGCTGCAGTCTGATGTTAAACCGCCAGATTGATGGAGCTTTGTAAGAATTCTGCTCCCTGATTGGTGCAAGGATTGACAGCGGTGGTCATGGTGTCAGGCATTCACCAACATTTTCTCCGTGAACCTAAGGTTTATTAGAATGAGGCTGAGCCGTAACGGAGCTGGGAAAAAACCTGGGTGCCTTTATGCGTTTTCTTCGGAGTTTATGGCCTCCACATGGGTGGGAGAGCCCGCCCTTCTTATTTACAGTAGGGAGGTAATTCCTGGTATTCTGCAGGGGTCTGATTTGAGGATGGGACTATCTTGGTCATTGTATTGTGAACCTTTGATTAATGAGTTGGCCTGCACGGTTGGCATCGTTTTTGCATTAGCATATCTGGCAATATGTTCTAGTAGATAAGCTCATTAAAATTGTTCGAATTGTTTGATAAGGATAACAATGTAATGGAGAATGCAACTAGAGTCTAATGCAGCCCAAGGCCAGACTTGAAGGGAGACTGATAGCTTGGCTCATATTTCCTCTGAAGTTCTTTTTGTACCAGGCTAGTTATTTTTAAATGTTACCTTGATAACGTGCTTTTGCTTCAAGGCACAACACACACCTCTGCAACAACACAACCTCTCCCTGCATCTGGGCAACAGGAAATAACTGTTTTAATCCTCCATCTAAACATTCAGATGGTAAATATTCCGTGTGTTTAAATTTTGCATAATCGGTCCAAAAGTGCCCCCCACTTCCTTCCTATTCAGAGAGGTGCTCTGCCAACTCGAAAAATAATTGCACACATATACAAGTAACCTTGCCCTTTTATCTCTGGCAGTTATATAAGTACTTGGGAGTTAATTTGGGCCGTGCCAATGAGGTCATCAAAATCTCAAGTCTTTCTTACGGTTCCAGCTGATACGACATCCTTACAGATCCAGGTGCTTGTTTTCTTTTCACATAACCCCAATTGGTTCATGACATCTGTAAGTCTCCTTTTGTACACCCTTGTGGTTGGAAGGCTAACCTTTGTGACCATTGCGAAGCCTGATATAGACATTAAAACAAAAACCATAAGTTGCTTTTAAATCTTTTTTCTTTTTTTGCTTTTTTGGGTCACACCTGGCAATGCTCATGGATTACTCCTGGCTCTTTACTCAGGAATTACTCCTGGTGATGCTCAGGGCATCATATGGGATGCCGGAGATTGAACCTAGACGGGTTTGTAGCATGCAAGGCAAAAGCCCCACCCAACTGTGCTATTGCTCTGGCCCCAAAATTGCAATTTCTTAAACGCTACTATTAGATAATAAATGTAGAGTCACCATTTCCTAAGTGATTTAATCCCTACTGTGGAAAGAGCTGTTGCTTTTTTTAAGATTGAGTTTAAGTTTTATCACGTGGGACTAAAAAAGTTGCCTAGTTGTTTTGTTGGGTATTTTTTGGTGGGGTTATTATTTATATGCACTAACTTGAAATGAAAAGAGAAAATCACTTGGCAGAAAGGTTAAATGCTACCTTTTTGGTGACAAATTAATGCCTGGAGAATAAAATGTAATTTTGCTTTTTGATCTTTGGATCTTCGTTTGATTTTAAAAATTTAATCCATGGGCTGGAGTGATAGCACAGCGGATACAGTGTTTGCCTTGCACACGACCAACCTGGGTTTGATCCCCGGCATCCCATATAAGTCCCCCTCGAGCCCCCGCCAGGAGTAATTCCTGAGTGCAGAGCCAGAAGTAACCCCTGAGCATCGCTGGGTGTGACCCCAAAAAGCAAAAAAAAAAAAAAAAAAAAGCAATCCAATTGTTATTTCTGATTACTGAGTTATTTCCAACTTGTCTTCAGAGTACTGGAAGTCTTGTGGAAAATATGATAAAGAGTGAGTTCCAAGGTCGCCATGAGCACTACTGCAGCCATATTTTTATGTGACAGGATTAGTGGGCTATGCAATATAGTAGTGACCCAGGCCTTCGTTACATGAAGAAGGGAGTTTCTGATACTGCATTTGAATTAAATAAAGGAGTTAGTTGAAGACATACTCTCCCCCTTTTTATTTTCATCAAATCACCCTGAGATATACAGTTACAAAGTTGTTCAGGATTGAATTTGAGTCATCCAGGAGATAGATTCTTGATGTTTTTCCTTGTTCTGCTTTTCTTTCAAAGTAGATGACCACCTATTACCACTCCAACTTCTATTTCGGAAGGGCATAGGGAAGGAGGACACTGACATTTCTTTTTTTGGTTGTTGGACCACACCCTCCGTACGATGCTGGGTGAGGGGAGGAGCTGTTTGGGGGGACCATGCAGTTCCAGGGACCATTCTTGGGGCTCGAGCACTCCAGCTCTTTCAGCCATCTCCCCTGCTTATGGCACCTTTTTTTTTCAAATCTCTGAAGTGTTCTTAATGATTTTGGCATCCCGAGGCTGAAGTAAGATTGCCAATTAGTTGCTTAGGAAAATTGGTAGGCAATTTGAAAGCCAGGATAGAGATTTAAGTAAATGAAAGCCTTCCTTTGGCTATAGGTTCAGTCTAGCTCTCAACCGTGAGATTTACTGGAGCGTTCTTAGGGTCCCCCGGGAAACCTGGGGAGACACAGATAACTTCCTCCTGGGCTCTGTTGACATCTACGGAGGCTTTCACCCTCTATCTGGCTTTATTTCCTGCCAGAAAATTTGTTTCGTACATATAAAACTGCATTCTCGCAAGGCTTTCCATTGCATTTTTACTAGGTTTTTGTGACGTTGCCCACTAACATTCAAAGCAGAGAATTTCTTGAAAGGCTTATATAAGATAAGGCTGCAGTTGTTTGCAGAGTGGGGGACTCTTCGTGTTTGGCCCTAGATGACCCCTTCCCAGGCTGGGACACAGGTGCGAGGAAAGGGCACAGCTCGAGGACAGATCGGCTCTGAGCACTGGTCTCGGCAAGTGCTCATTCTCCCCAGCAGGAGAGATAGGATTGTTGTAACGTTTGCTCCAGATTGTTTCAAAACAGGGTCAAATATGGTTCCTGACCCAGATAGCTTCACCTGGTATCTTTTGTGTAAACAGAGCCCAGTTTCACAGCCTGCACTAGAATGGCTAGTCAATCATTATTGAAACCAGTGTGTCTTGATTAGAAGCGTGCGTTTCCTCTTGACGACTACCCTCCATTAGTAATTTCCATGGGAAAAAGCCGAGCAGAAAGGGCTCGGCAGAGCCAGGTCTCCACATTTCCTCAGCTCCCGTCCATGTCTCTGTGAACACTTGTTTGGTCCTCGCTTTCTCATTACCGTCATGAGCCTGGGAGATCCATATAGGTTTAAGAGCTGCTTAAAAAATAAATGTGGTGTGGGCCATCTGAGGTGACGCTGTTGAATCCACAGAGTGACTGAGTCGTGCCCTAGAGAGGCTTCTCCCTCTGGCTCTGTTTCTCCCAGATGCCGTTCGGAAACGAGATTTATTAACTGGCCCTCTGCCCACCGCATCTTTGTTTGCATACTACTGGCTTTTTAGCCTGAGTGCATAAATGCAGGAGACTATTTCCACATGAGCGTTTGAACATGCAACTCCAGTAGCATGTGTTTCCCAAGACTTGGCCCCAAGAAGCAGACTGGAAAGAAAGAGCAAAGCTCTGGCGTGAGCCTGAAGCATTGACTCTGACATCCAGCCTTGCCAATTTTGAAAAATTGAAACCCGGAAAGAAGTATGGCGTGACGGGTATAAAGGATAATTGTGAACGCATGCCCTGCTTAGTGGAAGCGGTTGGGCAGCGGCTCACTTTTACCAGAGTGGAGCTTTCAGATGCCACTCGGCAAAAGGAGCAGACGCGGACGGTCCACGTCTACTAGCTTCTCTTCCATCCGTCTTACTGTCTTCTGGGTTTACCGCTCTCACAAGGGTGTTCAAAAATAGTGAGATTAGTGCTTTTTCTTTGTCTTAGTAAAAGTCCAACGATCACTTGACACTGAAATAAGTGATTTGGTGACTGCCTCTGGGACTCCCTGCCAGGATCCTCCTATCTCTTGCATAGGGCAGGAGAGTCTCATCCTCCGCCAGGTAGTGGTTTCACGAGTTCTGTCTGTTATGGGGCATTATCTTTTTTCTTTCTTTTTGGCCACACCTGGCAGTATTCAGGGCTTACTCCTGGCTCTGTGCTCAGGAATCACCCCTGCCGGGCTCAGACAACCGTCACGTGGTACCAGGGATCAAACCCAGTCAGCTGAGTGCAAGGCAAACTTCTTATGCACTGCAATACCTCACTGGCCCCCTACAGCAGCCATGCTGTTCAGATGATCCTCCTAATTTAGGATAAAAATTTCCATGTATATGGTCCCTGAGCATCGCCAGGAGTAATTCCTGAGCAAAGAGCCAAGAGTAACCCCTGAGCGTCGCTGGGAGTGACCCAAAAAAAGCATATGTGTGTGTGGATCTAGAATATATATAATGGATATATAATATATAATGGATCTAGAATTCAAAAGAGAGGACAGGAACAAAAGGATTTAGTAGAACACTGATTTCATGTGAGCAGCTAAGATAATAAAAGAGAACCTGGAGCAATAAGCAGTAAAGGAGTTAAAGAACTTCGATAAAGAAGCAAAAATTAGAGTGGAGCAAGGAAAGCCTCTTCAACAAGTGGGCGCTATGTGTAAAAGCACGAACTCAGACCTGTGTCTAACATCATGCACAAAAGTCAGATCAGAATGTTTTAAAAATCTTAATATCAGACATGAATTCATAAAGCACATGAAGAAAACACAAAATTGAAGCTACGGGCATCTTCAAAGACGAAACACCACTAACAAAACAAGTGAATGCAAAGATAAACATGGGACTACATGAAACTATAGATCTTCTGCACCTCAAAAGAAATGGTGACTAAGATACAAAGACAGCCCACAGAGTAGGAAGGATTATTCATTCAATACCCATCTGATAAGGGGTTAATATCCAAGATATATAAGGCACTGGTAGAACTTAGAGGAAGAAAACGGTCAACCACATCAAAAATGGACAGAATAGGGGTTGGAGAGATAGTCCAGCGACTGGTCCATGCCAGCCTGGGTTCAATCCCGCGCATCCCAGAAAAAAAAATTCCCATGTATGCATGTATGGATTTCTTTTTGTTCTTGTAAGAAACTATAAGAAGCAGTAATTCATTTCATTGATAGGAAAATTATCGGAAGAAATAAGTAGTAATTCATTTCATTGATAGGAAAATCGTCGGAGTAATACAAATAGAAGGAACTCCACAAATATTCGAGTCTTCTCTGGCCAAGGTCTCTGTTGCCACCACACAGCCTTTGTGTTGGAGCAAGTTTGATGTGTAGCAAGTTCATTTTGTAGCAGATTTACCTTGTTCTGAATATTTTTGGCTTGGTCTGGTAGGAACAAAAAAAAGGTTTCATTTCCTGAGCTCACGGGAAGTCAAAATAGAAAATACCCTTGGGACCAGTATGCTATTAAAGCAGAAAGACTCTGGGGAGACCAAAAATTTTGTGAAAAAAGTATTATCCTTAAAATCCCAATTTTCAGGGACAGCGAGATATTATAGCGGTAAGGCTCTTACCTTGCATGTGGCTGACCCGGGTTCGATCCCTGTCCACCAGGAGTGATCCTTGAGCTCAGAGCCAGGAGTAAGGGCCAGGGATGTGCCTCAGTAGTAGAGTACTTGGCTTTCATGCTCGAGATCTATATTCAATTCTTGGCAAGCGAAAAGAAAAAACAGCCAAACAATACAACCAGGTGTGAACCCTAGGCTCCGCTGGATGTGTTCCCCCTTCTCCCTACACACACACATACATCCCGAGAAAAATAAAATCCAAAATTTCATCAGCTTGAAAGTACATGTTGGGTGATAGTAGAAACTGAGGCCGGAGCATTGAGAGGCAGGCAGGTTAGTGAGAACCTGAAAAGGAATGTCTTTGCAAATGCATTGACTGAAAAACAACATAATGAAACCAGAAATGCCTGCTAGAATAGGTCTCTGGAAATAAAATCGAAAGGAGAATGGCGTCTTTCCAGTGCCCTGTTCTGTAGAGTCCAGATTTTTAGAGAATCTTTAATACCCCTTGAGATAACTTCCTGAGAGCACTGAGGATGAGGGGAAGGCAGAGAGGTGTTCCCTGGCACAAGACATCCCTCCCCTGGGATTATAATCAGCATTTCACCCATGACAGATCTGGTCGTTGGGCCAAGACCATGAGTTTGAGCCTGCCCCGGGTTTGCAGATGTCCAATTCATAATTAGCAGTCCAACTTTTTAGGGTGGTGGCTTACACCATATTTTCATGGTCTAAACCCAGAAGCTAGACGCCCAGGACTTCATTGTAGTGATCTCATACAATGTCATAATATGTACAGGCATGACTCAAATGAAGCTGCTTTGAGCACCCCATGTGACTGCGTTACAGCTCGAAGGCAGTCCGTCATCTTAGTGACACGCGCTGCGTTAGCTGGGCCTTAGCCTGCGCTAGGTGGATTGCTTTCCTTTTTGAATTTTCTCAGTTCCACTTTAAAGGAAAAGTGAACTTGTTCCTCACTGGTGACAGGAATCTTTCCACACAATGACGAATGTTGGAATGTACTTGTTAGTTTCTTCTTTGCTGACTGTAGGCTACCTTTCAACTATCAGCCTCTGTACTACTAACTTGTATATATTATCTCAGCTGACTTCCCAAACAGTATTCCAGCAACCCTTTATCTTGTACATATTTCCCGGTGATATCACAGGAACCTTGTTTCTTACCTCATTTCAAAATTCTGGTCATTTATCTTGATGGCTTGGGCTCTTGATATATATATATATATATATGTATGTATGTATAAAATTCATAATTATATATTCATAATTCATATGTATATTCATAATATATTCATAATATATATTCATAATTATATATAATTTTAAATGCAAATTTATAGTTCGTATAAACATTGAAATTAGAGTTTTGCCTTATAACATGAATCAAATATCTCCCATGTGCTTTTGTTAAATTCATCACCAAAGATGTAGTTTATTTTAATGATAATAAATCATCAGTAGGGTCAAGGTTTTAATGATAATCTTAATGATAATAAATCATTAGTGGGGTCAAGATTAAACAAGACATTTATAGGCCACCAAGAAGTAATTCTTAGTGGGTTGCTAAAAAAAAAGTGCCTTTTCTGTGTCAAATATCCCCAGGCTAATTTGGGATTTTACTTGTTTGAACCAGGACTGATTTTCTGATGCTTTCTGACGAAGCATCGTTTCGTCAGTTACATCACTTTTGTCTCTCACTTGTCTTCCCCGATGATCATCGATTGCTCGAGCGGGTGCCAGTAACATCTCCATTTGTCCCGTTCGCGTGCTAGTGTGTAGCCCAAGGAGCTCTGCTCACTTCAGGAACATGAAGAGCCTCAAACCATTCCTTCAGGTCATGGGAATGAGGTCTATTATTATCACTGTTTTGGCATGTCAAATACTATACGGGTAGTTTGCCAGGCTCTGCCGTGTGAGTGCTCAAAGTTTTTGCATTTACTGATGTACCGTGGCCGAGCAAAAAACTGGGAGAGCTGGTAGCAGCTCCATCTGTGTTTGTGAAATATGCTTCTCTCTAGGGTGGGGTTCTGACGAGCTGGACTTGAGATTGGCTTCTCTCTTGGGTGGAGCTCTGAGGAGCTTGTCAGTTACATATCACTGTCATCTACCACTGTCTTCCCGTTGTTCATCCGTCACTGTCTTCCCCGATGTTCATCGATTTGCTCGAGTGGGCACCAGTAACATCTCCATACATCCTGTTACAAGCAAGTGTAGCCCAAGGGCATCTGCTTGCTCCAGGGACAGGAAGAGCCTCAAACCATTCTCCAGGTCATGGAATTGAGGTCCATAATTGTTACTAGTTTTTGGCATTAACAAATAAAACACGGGTAGCTTGCCAGGCTCTGCCCTGTAGGTGGTATACACTCTGTAGAAGGCTCTCATCTGGAGCATTTACTGCTGAAACTTAAAGGGGAAAGATCACGTTTTCTCTTGGATGGAACTCTGAGGAACTATGGAGTCTGGATGTTGAGAATGACTGACCGCATGTAGTGTGGGTTGCTCTGGCTTCTTACTAGGCTACTGGGATGACAGATATCAGTTAGAACCTGTCTAGAACTGTATACAGTGTATAAATGTCATAGATCCTGGGAAGGACCTGATCCTAAAATAAGTACTATCTAAGAATATCATTAAATCTTAAAATGTATGTGATATAAATGTTGACCTAAAGATGAAATTGAAAGTTAAAGATGTTGTGAATGGTTCTATTTGGAGCATGGGTTAGATACTGGAGTTTCCATTCTTGTATAAAAAAAAAATCTTTGAATATTTAAAAAAAACATTTTGTTTGCTTTTAAAGGGTGGAAGGAGGCGAGTTGCTTTAAGTGATGGTGTGTTCTTTATCTGGTAAAGAAAATAAGACTCAGCTCCAGTCTTGCATGGTTTTTAGGCCTTAGGAAATTCAATCAGGTAAAATGCACCCAAAGAATCTAACTTGAAGCAGTAGAGATTATTGGGCAAGTGTACATGTTCAAAATTTGTAATGTATATTGGTAGAAGTCTAGAAAACTTGGGCTGTAGTAATAGTCCAGCTGGTAGGGCATTTGCCTTGCATGCAGCCACCCAGGTTCAATCCCGGCATCCCATATGGTCTCCTGAGCACAGCCAGGAGTAATTACTGAGTGCAGAGCTAGGAGCAACCCCTGATCAGGTGTGACCCAAAAAAGAAATAAAATGTCTAGAAAACTTGTAGTCTTGTGTACAAAGTTGGTGCTGAAGTTATGGTTACTTACCTAAAATGATCTCTCTCTCTCTCTCTCTCTCTCTCTCTCTCTCTCTCTCTCTCTCTCTCGTTTTGTTTTGCTTTAAGACATTAATTCTTTGTTCTTTATTTAGTGTCAGCCTACCCTGGCAAAGCCCCAAGTGGTAATTTGTCAGAAATGCCAGAGGCATTGACATCTCAGGAAGACTTTCCTGGCTTTACTTTGCTTGTAAACAGCAGAGCCCCTCAGTTATCAGCCCTCCTGATTCCCTGCAAAAACACCTTCCGGTGCTCAGCCAGTCAGAAGTGAAACTACAATAGTGAACCCCCTTCATGACCTCTGTCCCAGTCTGCTTCCTTTTTGACATTTTGAAAAACAGGACACATTTTCAGGGTGATCATACATTTGAAAAAAATCCCTCCCTGGGGTTACACACAATTATTGTTACAGTTTAAGCAGAATTTCAACATTCTCTGCATTTGTTCTTCCAGCAAATTTGCTAAATTCCCTGAGTGTGCGCCTCTTGGAAAGTGTCTAGAAGGGAAACAGCTAGCTGACAGGCAGCTAAGAGAAAGCTCTTCTGATGCTAATAAAGTACTTTTGGGATCATCGTGCTGATAGTTTGAAGATACATACATCTCTCCTAGATCTCTTAAGGGCGTTCAGAAATGGGGCTCCTATAGAAGTGTGTGTTGAGGGCGTGTGTCTGCCACCAGAGCCTCTAGATGGAAGTTTCAACATGGTGGGGGCACGCGAAAGCATTGCTGAGTGGCTTATCTAGTAAGAAGTTACTAAAAAGCATTCCCCAATTTTTGGTTTTTCTCTCTTGATCCCCCAATTTTGATTTTTTCTTTTTTGCGTGCAACATGACTTGGTTAAAGATTGCACAATATGCTAACTTTTGTGTAAAAAGGAAGGAAAATGAGAATTGCTAATCCTGTGTCCTTGGCACACATCAGGAGGTAGTGATACACATGTGTAACTGCAGGAATTGGACAGAGGTGCTGCTGTGTACCGTTTCGTGTTTATAAAGGTACCAGAGCCATAGAACGTCACCAAACAAAGCAGTGGTGTTTCACTGAACATTTTAATAGCCTGGATTTTCTGTACGCGTTTCCACCTTCATAATATTTTATGTGCTAAGTATGTCGGCAAAGATCTCAGGATATGCAGATCCATGGATGGTATTAAAGACTTTCCCTAATGCAAGTACTATGCTTCCATTAGGACAAGCTGCCAAACCACAGCTGAAATGTGCTTCGACCGCACCTGCCCTTCGAGGTTTCACACACTGCCCCCCCCCACGCCCTGCCCTGCTCCATTCCATTTTCTCCAGAGTCCGTAGCTGCCTGTGCTGTGTTCTTGTGATATACCCTGCCTGTTTAGTATGCGCCAGGAATCTTGCACTAACTGAAAAATAATCCGCAGTGAGCATGCTTCTTAGATATCCTGTTTGCATTTTTGTTCTCCTTTATTGAGCTCCTGCTGTGTGTAAGACCCTGAGGGGGCCCCTAAATCTAGGAGATTCCAGTTTATTGCCAGTTTTCAGGTCCTCTGTCTGCAGGTCCATTGACCTCTTCCCAGCTCTTAGCCTAACCCCTGTCTGATGGAAGTTATTGAGCAATATCTGGCTTGAACGCAAGCTCCGCCCCAGCGAGTGTGACTGTGGCCAGGAAGCAAGGCCGGTGCCTTCTACTGCCCCAGCCCCTCCCTCATCCAGCAGTCTGGGCTGGGCGTTGGCTGAGTAAAATCCCATGGAGACTGACCAATTAAGAATAAACAAAGAAGAGGAGCGCTTTGAATACATTATCTGCGCTGTGGGGACCTGCTCACGCACCCGCATGCTCTGTGAAATAGAAAGCTGGGAGTCGAAGGAGGAAACGGAAGAACGGGTGACAGTGGGTGCTGGGGAGAGACACGTGGGCCTTGGGTGCAGCCCAGCGTAGAGGAAGGGCTCCTGGAGGTGCACGTGGCAGCCGTGGGGAGAGCTCAGCTGCATTGCCCGCCCTCCTCCCTGCATGCACCCCCTCTGTTTCTGGGAGCTGATTAAACTGTGTTCTTCAGGGGAGGAGGAGAAAACGGTGAGATCCACCTAGTAGGAGGACAGATGAAAGTGAACAGGGCTGAGGGGCTCTCCCCGATCCCTGATGGGACTGGGGACGCCTCTTTAGTTGAGAAGCAGGTGTGGTGTTTGGAAGCTTCCTTTTCTCTCCCTACAATTTCTGGCAGGCAGGTGACCTGGCCTAAGTGCCAGCTTTGAAAAGAATGCATAGCTGGCAACAGGAACGGGTCACTTCCGGTCACTACAGGTCCAGGTCTCTGCAGTTCAGACCGTGGTGTGGGTAGAAAAGATGCCTGGTGCCCAACAGCACCTCCCCACCCAACCTTAATGCCAGTTGAGGTTCTTTTTTTAAGTTTATTTATTTGTTTGTTTATTTGCACGGCAGAGCCTGGCAAGCTACCCGTGTTGTATTTGATATGCCAGATACCAGTAACAATTATAGACCTCATTCCCATGACCTGATGGAATGGTTTGAGGCTTTTATGTTTCTGGAGAGAGCAGAGGCCCTAGGGCTACACTAGCATGTCACAGGACGTATGGAGATGTTATTGGTGTCTGCTCGAGCAAATCGATAGTCAATGGGATGACAAGTGATACAAGTGAAGTGATTTATTTATTTAGCTTTTTTGGGTCACACCTGGCAGTGCTCAGGGTTACTCCTGGCTCTTCACTCAGGAATTACTCCCGGCAGTACTTAGGTTCTTAAGATGCCCAGATTGCTACACCAGGGAAGCAGCGGGGATAGTGGGGACTGCGGGATAAGGTATTGTATCGCCTGTGTACCTCTAACCCTGTGTAGGCAAAACTTTTCTCCTAAGCCTCTTTGTTAATATGAAAAGGGCAATGACAGCATTGGGCTTCATAAAGGACTCAAATGAGATTCAGAATATAAAGACATGCTTAGCAGACACCGCTGAGGAAGGAAATGCCTTTAAGGGATGTTCAGGGACCCGGGAGATGGCCCAGAGGACTAGGACACTCCTGCAGGAGCCCCAGCTGTGATCCCTGCTTCCGGATGATTGCTGGAGCACCACCAGGCTTGGCCTCAGAACCAAGACAATTTTTAATTAAAAATCAATAATAAAGTGTTAGCACATGTTATTAGTGATAACATGTTAGTTTATGATAGTAAAATGTTAGTTTGCGTTCAGATTCCGACATCTTTTTCACCCTGCCTTCGTAATAGAGACCTTTTTGTCCTCACTCTCTGTAGAATGCCTAGCACATAGCAGGTATTCATTAAAAATCCAAATTGAACTGTAAAAAGTAAACCAAAGCCACCATAATATTACCCCCTTATCAAAAATTTATGTAGATTTAGTTTATTAAAAATTAATCGCATACCATGAGCCACAGCCATTTAAAGTATCTGATTTGGGGGCTGGAGTGATACCACAGCGGGTATGGCATTTGCCTTGCATGCAGCCAACCCGGGTTCGATCCTGGCATCCCTTATGGTCCCCCAGCAACACCAGGAGTAATTCCTGAGCGAAGAGCCAGGCGTAACCCCTGAGCATTGCCAGGTGTGACCCACAAAGCAAAATATAAAAGAAATAAAGAAAGTGTCTGATTCGGTGGATTTGGGCAGTTATCTATACCCTTGAAGCCTTCCCTCCCGAAAGATTCCAGTACCCTATGAAGCCCATTAGCTCGGCTTGTCCATTGCCAGGGCAACCATGGCTCTGCTTTCTGTTTCCATGCAGCAGGCTGCATTTTTAGTGTATGATCAGAGTACACTCAAGGGTCTGAGGGTCACTCAGCGTAAGGACTTAGAAATGGATCCTAGTGGGTCTGTCAGCAGTTCATTACTCTTCGTTGCTGTGTAATATTCCACTGCGGACCTTTTGTCACATTCACCGTTTGATACACACACACTGTGTTGTTTTTAATGCTTAGCAATTCTGCGTAAAAGATCTTTCAGGAGCCAGAGAGATAGTACCATAGGTAGGGCATTTGCCTTGTATGCAGCAACTCAGGATCAATCCCCAGAACCCCATATGGTCCACTGAACACCACCAAGAATGATCCCTAAGTGCAGACCCAGAAGTAAACCCTGAGCATCACCAGGTGTGACCCCCCAAACAAACAAAACTTAAGTTACTCACTTACAGGTCCTGGTAAAAGTAGGTGTTTTCATTGCTCTAAGGCGCATACCTCCATGAGCCGGGATAGGGGAATGTGACCCTCAAGGCAGGAGGCTGCGACAAGTCAGTCAGAGTGGTGGTTCCGTGTACATTCTGCTGCAGAGGGAGAGCCCCAGGTGTTTCAGACCCTTAGCAGGGCTGCCTCCTGCCCGCTCCCATCGAGTCACTCTCGTGCGGGGTAGAGGTGATTCAAGTTTCTGTTTTCTAATTTTAACATTGTCCGGGATCGGCGTGCTTTTGGCCGTATATGACCTTTTGAAAAAAAAATTTAATGAAGATTCTACGATATGCAATCATATTGAAGATTTCTCATGTGCATAATTCCAACACTAAGTACATTGTATCCCGCTCCTTATCCTAAGGACTCCAATACCCCTCTCTCCACCCCTCGCCCCCCAATCAATTGTGTAGTTCAGTTCTCCCCTATGTTGCTTTGGCCCTTTGTTGCCGCCTCACTATCTGTAAGTCCCACATGTGAGAGGGATCAAACTGTTGGTATTCCTTTGCTTTTGCCTTCACTCAGTATAAGTGAAGTATGTGTTCAAATCTCCTGCCTGATTTTAAACATTAGGTAGTTTATCTTACTATTATAATTACATAGAAATATTCTGGATATTAGTCTTAATTAATTGGGATGCTCCCAAGAGCTCCTCAGGGGCCCAGCAAAACTTCGGCCAATAGTAGAAGGGCCCAAGGAGGCCGTGTCGGGAAGCCCCAGGGCTGTCCCAGTGGTGCTCAGGCACCACCACACCTGCCGATGCTCTAGGGGCTTGGGACTGTGTATCTCTCCAGCCCTTGAATTAATTTTTTAATCCCTGAATCTTGTCCTTAACTAGAACCCCCTCAAGTAAAGAATAGGTACTTCCACTTGATTGCCACCCACAATGCTCTGGAAATTAGGTCCATCTCTCACTAAGTACTATTAAATGATGCGCTTAAAATAGACGGCAAAAATAGCCGTCATTGTTTTTAGCGCAAGGGGAAAACACACTGAAAATCCACTTAAAAGTTTCAAAAGAAAGATTAAATTTAGGAACTAGGTTTTCTTTGGCATCTCGATAAATATGAGCTGCTCTTAATTCTGTGGGGAAGAAGTCTATAATTTAGTAGTCTTCGTATTAAGTATCCATTTAACACTAGATCAAACTTACCATTAAATTTAAGAAGAAGTGTATAGAAATGTTTTCTTCCTTAGATGTAGTCAAGAATAATTTTCATGCATACAAACTTTTGCCCAGGATAATTAAAGAATCCAATACTCTTCCTTATTTTTATGTTTTAAATCATAAGATCCCTCAACTTGACCTCACTGGAGGTTCCCAATTTCTAATTTTAGCCTGGCTTTATCCATGAGACTCGGCATCTCTAAGTCCCTGAGGATAAACGGCCTCAAGTAGCATTTAGAAATTGGGGAATGAAAGCCCAAGGAGGTCTTAAGTTGACCTGAAAGTCTCTCCTGTAGGACCTTCTGATGCGCGAGAAGATGGGGATGCTTGGCTTCCGGAATCTTCCAAGCAAGCCAACTCCTTAACCACATATGTTCAGAATCCAAAGATAGAATAAAATATGTCACTTCACAGCTCCACAAATGCCACTGGCGTGCTAGTAGATTTTTCTGTGTGCAACTTATTTCATCTACCATTTATTCTTATTTATTTATTTATTTATTTATTTATTTATTTATTTATTTATTTCTGGTTTGTGGCCGCACCTGGTGGTGCTCAGGGCTTCTCTTGGCTCTGCACTCAGGGATCACTCCTGGCAAGCTGGGGGGGAAGAGGGGCGGGCAGGGAGGCCTTGTGGGGTGCCAGGGATCACTTCAGCTGCGTGCAGCGCAAATGCCCTGCAAACACTGTACTATCTATCAATCTGGCCCTTAGGATTTATTCTTTTTATTGCAGATTCTTTCGGTCAAATTTCAGGCAGTTTCCACGATGGTAGCTCTCGCTCTGTCTCTAATTCAGAGGTGATGGTTGACTGTATTCTGACTGGGACCTGGCAGGACACAGCTACTCAAGTGTCAGTGGAGAGTGGTTTTGTTTTTTTTTTGGGTTTTTTTTTTTTTTTGCTTTAATTGAAGTTGTTCCATGAGAGGAAGCCAAATACCGTTAGACAGGACATCCTGTGATTCCCTGAGTTTACGATGTCCAAGGACATGCCCTTTTTTTTTAAAATAGTAGATTACTTGTTTCCTGTTAACAAGGGAACTCAGGACCCATGATGTCCTTATGTCTTTAAGAGACTCTAGCTAGTAAACAACCAACCCCCAACCCCCAAAAAACACCTGAAGAATGAGGACATGGAAAAATGTTCATGCCTTTTACGTGTGCCAACAAAGATTTGTGCATTTTAGCATGTGAGAGAGAGGCCACCAGGTCTGTTGTCTTAAAATAACAATGAACTGGCACAGGGGAGATAACCACACTAGAATTTCTCACAGTTAAATCTGTTAACACAAATTTCTGAAATTGTCTATATTGTAGTACACCTACATAAGAAAATATACCGCAAATATCACACATGAGGAAGATAAGTCCATGCTGTGTTAACAGAAGCTCGCGACTGTGTATGCAAAAATGTATATGGATTTTATTTGTTTTTCCTAGAGATGCTATAAAAAATTACTACCAGCCAAGCGAATTAAAATGTGGAGGACAAAAGCCAAAGGGAAGGTGTAGGCTGTACACTGTGCCCAGTGAAGGCTCCAGGAGGGAAGGATTTTTTTTTCTCCAAGTATTTTATTTTACTACCGTGAGATATACAATTACAAAGATATTCATATTTGGGTTTTGGTCATACAGTGTTCCAGCACCTGTCCCTCCACCAGTGCCCATCTCCCACCACCAACGTCCCGGTTCCCTCCTCCCTCCCCCAGCTCGCCTCCATGGCAGGTTCTTTCTTTCTTTCCCTTTCTCTCTCTCTTTTCCGAAGGAAGGATTCTTGCCTTTTAACTCTCCTGTAGCTCTGTGCTCTTACTATAAGCTGTATACCTCCACTCTGCCTCTTATTACATAACCCTTCTTCCTTTTCTGTGTCTCCATATTAGAACAGATCAGCCAGTGGATTTATTGCCATAGTGTTTATGACTTCAGTTTACCCAGTTGCATTTACACAGACCTTCTTTCCTATGGGGGTCACATGAATGTCAGTCCTGGGAAATACTATTCAACCCTGTATGTGGATATAAAAATCTGTGTTTTCAAAGAGACTTAAGTGATAAACCCTAAATAACTGCAGGGCTAGCCACAATGTGTAAAATAAGAGGGAGAGAGATGCAGAGACAGAGAGAGAGAGAGAGAGAGAGAGAGAGAGAGAGAGAGAGAGAGAGAGAGGAAACTGGGGTACCTGCTATTAAGGCAGCATGGGGGTGGGCGGGAGGGGTGGGGTACATTGGTGGTGGAAATGGGGCACTGGTGGAGGGATGGGTGCTGGTATACTGTATTACCAAGAACCAATTATGAACACCTTTGTAATTGTATGTCTCACGGTGGTATAATAAAAAATTTTTTAAAAATGTAATGCTAGGAAAAAAATAAAAATAAAAAAAATAAAATGATGGGAAAAATCTGCGTTTTTAAAGAGTAAGGGAAGTCAGGTCTGTCTGCCTTTTTTTTTTTTTTTTTTTTGCTTTTTGGGTCACACCCAGCGATGCTCAGGGGTTACTCCTGGCTCTGCACTCAGGAATCACTCCTGGCGGTGCTCAGGGGACCATATGGGATGCCGGGATCGAACCTGGCTCGACACAGGCCCGCCGCGTGCAAGGCAAACGCCCTACCCGCTGGGCTATCGCTCCGGCCCCCTGTCTGCCTTTTCTTTTTTAGTCATCTTTGAATGTGCTGGAAGTTGAACCCAGGGCCTCACGTATGCAGGCATGCTCCATTCCCAGGCCATGATCTTCCTGCACTCATTTTGAAATATGATGTACATACAGTTCATCCATAAGCATTCACACATTCTCCCACACGCATGCCAAATATGGGCGAGAGAAATAGTTCCGGGCTCAGGCATTTACCTTGAGCCTGCCTCCCCTGTTTGACCCTCAGCTATGTGGATCTGATCCCCAGAGCACTGCCAGGAGCGAGCCTTAGCACAGAGCCAGGGGTCAGCCCTGAACAACAGCTGGATGTGGGCCAAAGTCCAAAGAGGAAAATATAACAAAAAGAAGTCTTTAATATTATTTTTATCTACTTTATATTGAAAATATACTTGTATTTTTTTTTAATTTATTTATTTATTTATTTATTTATTTTTTGCTTTTTGGGTCACACCCGCGATGCTCAGGGGTTACTCCTGGCTCTGCACTCAGGAATTACTCCTGGCAGTGCTCGGGGACCATATGGGATGCCGGGATCGAACCCGGGCGGCACAGGCCGACCGCGTGCAAGGCAAACGCCCTACCCGCTGGGCTATCGCTCCGGCCCCTACTTGTATTTTTAAATAAGAAAATATTTTTTTAAAATTAAAAAACGACTTTTAGCATCTACTTTTTAAAAGTCTTTTTCCTAATGTTTTCCTTTTACTTTTTCTTTGCCTCATCAAATAATTATGAGGTTTTCTAACCTTCATTTAAAACAAGAATTAGTTTTTTTGCCACATACATGTGAGTATATGTAATGATTCAATAATGTATGGTAATAATTATCGGGAATATTATTATGTTAACTAAACAGGAACTGAAATTGAAATCATGCAAACCAGATTTTTGAGACCTCAGGACAGCCAATATAATCTCAGGTCTTTAGTCTGAAAAGCATAAAAAAGTTAGAATTGTATTTAAGCGCTCAGTTCAGATTTTTATTTAAAAAAAATATTTTGAAGCCTCTGAATCAAATTAATCTTAGGATCCTAGGAAAAGTTACGGTGAGAAAACAACCAAATTTCACCCATTCAAATGGACTGAATTCCTTGGTAATTTTAACACGCTATGCAACCTAAACCTAACTATCTCTTCCTCCTCCCTTTCCTCCTCCTCCTCTTCCTCCTCCTCTTCTTCCTCCTCTTCCTCTTCCTCTTCCTTTTCCTCTTCCTCCTCTTCCTCCTCTTCTTCCTCTTCCTCCTCCTCCTCCTCCTCCTCCTGTGCATCCTCCTGTTCCTCTCCTCCTTCTCCCCCTTTTTTCTTAACTTTTTGGGTTCACACCCAATAATGCTCAGGGCTTATTCCTGGCTCTGCCCTCAGGAATTACTCCTGGTTGTGCTTGGGGAGACCATACAGGATGCCAGGGACCAACCCCAGTTTGACTGTGTGCAAGGCAAACGCCCTACCTGCTGTACTATCGCCCCAGCCCCTCCCACCCCCTTAAAAAAACTTTCTGGTAGGAGAGGGGTCTCCCCAAGCAGGGTCCCAGGAGCCACTCTCAAGATACTTGGCCCAGCTCTGTAGGACGAGGGGCTCAGAGCTAGGGCCAGTGAGGGGGGTGCTGGGAACCACAAGGCTCTACCCGGAGAGTTCAGGGGACCGTTGGTGTGTCCCAACCCTTTGGGCTGTCTTCCAGGCCCTCATTCTCCTTATTCTTTAGGCTTCGTTTGGTCTTTAGTAACATCTCTTCTCATTTAGTCAAATAGCTTTATAAATAATCCCTTTTCCTTAACTTATCTCTAAATGCTGATTCATAGATTGTTGCTTTTCGTACTTTTTAAGTATCCCAACTTCAACAAAACACTTTAATTTGCGTAGAGACCTCTCTGCCACATTTGTTAAGCTGCTCCATTTCTTCAGTCCTGTACGTCCTCGTGCGACAGGGCTGTGGGGTCAGAAACGGAGGGGGAACGTCTAACTTTGGAGTCATTCACTAGACTGTATGTTGGTGTTTTATAATATTAATAATAAGGAGGTATGCGTCTCTGTCTCCTGTTAGGCGTCAAGGCCAGAGACTGCCGTGCTGCTCTCTTCCCCAGAGGGTTTCTCTGTCTCTGCCCCTCAGTTTTTGTTTGTTTGTTTATTCTATACCTGTTTTACCATTGTTGCTTTGTTTTTTGAGCCACACCTGGCAGTGCTTAGGACGTTCTCCTGGCTCTGCTCAGGAATCACTCCTGCCATACTTGGGTGTGCATATAAAGAGTGCCAGGGATTGAGCCTGAGCCTGGTTGACCATGGGCAGGCAGATGCCCCACCCGCTATAATATCTCTATGGCCCCTAAACCTGTTTGTTTGAGTGTGGCACACATTTTATCTGCTTTTTAGTCATATGGTCAGTATCACCATTTCCCTTTGAAAAGTATAGGGTCTTCAGTGTGTAAAGAGGGAGAGAGATGCAGAGACAGAGAGACAGAGAGAAAGAGAGGAAACAGGGCTACCTGCTATTGAGGCAGCCTGGGTGTGGGCGAGAGGGGGTGGGTACATTGGTGGTGGGAATGGGACACTGGTGGAGGGATGGGTGCTGGAATACTGTATTATCAAGAACCAATTATGAACACCTTTGTAATTGTATGTCTCACGGTGGTATAATAAAAAATTTTGAAAAATAATAAAATGGCATGTTATTATTTTAATAAATCTTTTTTGCTAAAATTTTATTTAAAAACATTTACTCCAATAATAAAAATATCATAATTCATTTTTTTCAGCCAGATTTTTAAGTGATAATTTATGAATAAAATAAAATGCATGAATTGTTTATATATTCCTTTCACTTAATAAATGATGTTCTAGTAATAGAAAAAGTATAGTGTCTTTATAGACTCTAGACATGTCTTAGCTTTTGACCTGTGATAAGACAATATATGAGAGCAGAGAGGTTCTGTAAGTTAAATGTATGTGTAAACTATTTTTTTTTTCAGTTTGCTGAGTGCTTCTAATGTGATAGTCTGCTGTTAGTTCTCATTCCAGTAAATAAATGATAGAACAGTTTGTGGTTTGTCTTCTAAAAATCCTTTCTAGTGCTGGAGACAGAATTAGACGGGTTAAAATTCAGTGGGAAAAGGGCACTTTTCTTGCCCGAGGCTGACTGGGTTTGATCCCTAGCACTGTGTTTGGCCTCCCAAACCCACTGAGAATGATTAGTGAGCACAGAGCCAGGAGTGAGTCTGGGTAGAGCCAGGTGTGGCTCCAAAACCAAACCCAACCGTTTTACCCTATTCAAGGAAGAAAGAGCTGGTATTTTACTCTTAGAATCTTTGGAATCTATCCATGAAGTTGTGTATTATTCCTTCAAATTTAATAGGCTCAGCCTGCCAAAACAGGGAGGACTTGTCAGTGGTTGGACTCTACCACAAGTGTGTGGGGGACAGAGGTTAGGTAAGATACAGAAGGGACCAGTTTGCCAACAATAGTTGGAAATGGTAATGCTAGACTAGAACTGAGTATTGATAGGTCAAGGAATATACATGATAACCTTTCAGAGTCTATATTGCAAACCAGAATATGCGAAAGGAGTGGAGAGAGAGAGAGAGAGAGAGAGAGAGAGAGAGAGAGAGAGAGAGAGAGAGAGAGAGAGAGAGAGAGAGAGAGAGAGAGAGAGAGAGAGAGAGAGAGAGAACGCGAATCTGCCATAGAGGCAGGTTGGGGGGAGTCAGCACATTAGTATTGGGAAATGTGCACTGGTGCAGGGATGGGTGTTGGAACACTATGACTGAAACCCAGTGATCAACAGTTTTGTAATGGCCTATCACACAGTGATTCAGTGGAAAAATTTTTTCTTGGTTTTTTTTTTTTGAAGGGGGTCATACCTGGCGATGCCCAGAGGTTACTTCTGACTCTGCACTCAGGAATTACTCCTGGCGGTGCTCAGGGGACCATATGGGATGTCGGGGATCGAACTCGGGTCAGCTGCGTACAAGGCAAATGCCCTACCCGCTGTGCTATCACTCCAGCACCAGATTTTTTAAGAAGAATCTAGTTACCCAAATGAGCAGCTAGAAAGTAGGGAAGGGGAAAGAAAGGTGAGCTCTGACTGGGGTGTGGATTGGGTGGATGGCAGGGTGCTAGGGAGGCCCAGTCTCGGGCCCCAGTGAAATTTGGGAGGTGATGGCCAGGCAGCTGGGGGTGAAATAGTGCTTTGAGCTTCGATATAGCCTTCCTGCTGCTGGCCTATTTGGGTGACTATTGCTGATCTTAGAGGTGAATTTTCCCTTTACTCCTCTTCAGAAAGTACAACCATCTCGTGTCTCATTCCTAGGAGTTTCTCTGTGGCCGGGAAGCCGTTACCTGCTTAAGAAGTTTGGTACCATCGTGTTTCCCAAGGTGCACTGTGCTGTTTTGGTTCTGTGAGAATTAAGAGGAGAAGTAGGCATGAAGAGGGCAGGGGAGGGGAGAGGGATGAGCGTTAATCCCTTTGGAATCATTCACTAGAATGTCTTTTAATACTGATCTGTGTTTCTTTCATCCTGTTAGGCTTAATTTTATTGGTACTTCATTTTCCGTTTCCATTTCCAAATGTTCTCATGAGTTTAAAAGTGAATTTTACCATAATGTAAATACAGACCTCTGGATACGCACCAGTTTCTAAGAAGGCAATACCAAGAGACTGATTTAAAAAAAAAAGGTTTCTTCAAAAACATAGTCAGGATACCAGTCTGAGGTCCTTTATTGCTGTTTAAAAACAGAACAAACCCATATTGTCTGTAGTCTCTGTCCATTTTGACTAAGCTATTCCAGAAAACACGTTGAGAGACTTGAGTCAAAAAAGCATATTAAGAGAAATGTAAAATAGTGGTGATTTCTAAAATAGTAGTAGGGCTTGCATATTACAGTCACAAGGTTATTGAACCCAGAATAATTTCCTTCAATAAATGAAATAGTCACCCAAGTCACTACGTTTAGCCCCTTTAGGGAAACTTGAGGTGAAATATCATCTTGGTTAAAGTAAAACTGTAAGATAATAAAATAATAAAATGGTATAACAGTTATTATTATACCATTGGTGGAGCTAAGAGAGGGAAATAGTTTTATGGAAGGCCACAATTGTATCTCCCTTTGAAGTTCCTTTTATTTCACACTTAAACCTCATGGCATAATTAAGACTAACTAGAAAAGGACTTTCTGGAGAGCAAAAATCTTTGAGTCAGCTGGTCCACTTCCTGGGTCTCTGTTTCTTTTCCTACATAATTGCCTAGAAGATGCTATGGCCTGTGTTGTGGTGAAGCCGAGCTGAGAACATAGTTGTTAACGGCCTACTTCTGTGAATAACAGGGCCCCGAGGAGTGAGGCACACATACGCGAGTGTGCCTGGCCAGCTCACGGAAGAACTGTGCTTCTGATCTTAGGCCCATGTTCTTGTGGAGCTGCAATGCAGCTAGTCAACTCTTCCATTGCTTCATGTGAGAAATAGGACGAGTATCTGACTTGCTTCTTCCCTTTTAGACATCTCTATCTAATCCTCTCCTAACCGTATCTCGTGTTCACTCTGCGCTGGGCAAGTCAACTACGTTTATGTGGCGTGACTTCACACGCTCTGTGACTTTCCCCTTCTCCAGACTCTCCTATACATGCATTCTTTCAGCATTGATTTATTGTGCACCCATTATGTACCAGGCTGCAGGCACCATAGTAAACAAAACACCTTCTCTCACATTTCTGCCTTCATAGGGCTTACATTCTGAGGACAGGAGTGCGTCCACAGACAATAAACACACAGTGATTAAGTCTTGTGATGATGCCCTGCAGGAAAGAACTGTGCGGTGTGGGAGTCACTGGAAGACGCCACTTCAGAGGGTGGTTGGGCAAAGTTTGCCCGGAAGTTGACATTTGAACGAAATCTGATGCTCAAGTGGCAGCCAGTGTTGCCACGGGCTGAGAATAACCTTTTCCATTTGCAGAAGGCCTCGAGCCCAAATTATCCAGAAAGATGAACCTTCAAGCTGTCTGACTTCACTTGTTTTATTGTGAGGGTTTAGGGTAGACACATGCTGAGTACCCGCGGAAGAGCCAGTAGGCCAACAGCACAGGGGAGCTCGGAACCAACCAGCAGGGGGCCCGTTTGCACAAAATTGGCTCACCCCAACTAGACTTTGCCTAATTGTCACACACCCTTCTGTTATATCTTACATGCCCAGTTTTATGCAGGGCAAATTCATAGCCAAGCCTGCCACCCACCACGGGGCAGACAGGCCTGGAAAGACAGACCATGGCTTATGATGGGTGGAGGAGCCTTGGAGCCTGGAAACGACTTGGGATCATGGGAGAGAGCAAAGGTCAGGGTGAGAGGGAACCAGGCCAAGTAAGGCTGGGAAAGTAAACAGAAGGCATATGGTCAGAAATGAGTGGCTGAGTTGGGGAGCCAAGTTGGGGCGGGCGAGGGCAGGAAGTAGGGCACGGAACAGGGTTGGTGCCCTGAGGAGACCAGCCAGGCCCTGTGGCATGGGAATGAGCTCTGGGTCATTGGAATTATTTTCAGAACATGGACCAAGCCACCCACTGTTTGAAACAGATGGACATTTAGGCAAATATAATCAACTAGAGTCAGCTGTATTTGGGACCGTATGAAGAAACATATGCCCATTTGGGGGTGGGGCGTGTGTGCACGTGTGTGTGTGACCATAGGTTTTTCTCTTCTATTAGATACACTAATGGTTCATTCATAGCATGAATTTCACAAAGAATGTTTTTTGCAATTCCAAAATTTCTTCATGCCTTGGATGAAAGCCAAGTTTCCAAGTCATTGCAGGGCTGTTTCTGTGGGCTTGTTACTTCTTAGCTTAAAAATAGCCAGAGCCTATCTATGCTATTTTTTAAATTAAATTGATTTTTATTGACTCACCAGGCAATACAGTTAAGAGGCTGTTCACGATCAGATTTCAGCCAGACAATGTCCCAACACTCATCCCTCTTCCAGTGTACTTTTCCCATACGCATGCTATTTGTTTCCTTCTCTAGTATTATGGGTAGCAGAAACGAGGAGCCACATAAGGAATAGTATCACCTGAGGGGGCTGTTAAAATTGAGGTCACCACTGGGTGAAGGCCCTGGGCCCCAACACCCCCAGGTGTGGTCCTCAGGCACCACCACCATCAGAGTGAAATGGAGGTTGATTTTCAATATTAGCCACAGAATCTCCTTGTGCAAACAGTTGGGGAAACTATATGTCTAAGTCATATTCAACTTTTAAAAAAAAGGTATTTGGAATACTTGGTAATATGCAAGAATGAGCTTTTACTGTTTCATTTTTTTAGTCACACCTGGGGTTACTCCAACTTCAGTGCTCAGAGGTTATTCCCATCATACGCAGGGCACCAGGTGGTGGTGGAATGGAACGTGGGCCTCCCGTACAGAGCATGCACTCCAGCCTTTTGAGCTGGGTCCCACTGGCCTTGTTCTTAAAAAAATCACCTTTTTGTTACAAGGGATGGGCCTGGAAGAATATTATTTCACTCCCTCTTTGGGGAGATGGAAGTTACTCACAAGAAGTAGGGCAGTGTGAATATCTTATGAAAGCATTAGCATGAGTGCATGAATGATAACGAAGGAAGTTAATCATTGTACTGAGAGGCTGCCTAGGAAAACCTGAAATAAAGAGCAGGCAAGTCTGTGCTCTGCTAAGACTCAGGGCTTTTTCAGTGCTCCCCAAGCCACTTAGTCTGAAAGTTCCTTCCACTGGTTTCCTTCACTGGCTCTTCTTTGTGAGTAGCCTAATGTGTGTGTGTGTGTGTGGGGAGGGGGTATAGTGTGTTTTGACCTGATATGAATGTCTGTAATCATAATGCTGCCCTGACGCTTCTGCGAGGCCCTGGCTGCTGCCTACCCGATCCTTGGCCTCTGCTACTGAGGAGGGCCTGTGCCTAGGGGTCAGTCCTGCGTTGGCCCTCACCCCCCTTCACTTGTCACTTGTCTTCTCGTTGTTCATCGATTTGCTCAAGCGGGCGCCTGTAACGTCTCCATTCCTTGGGAATGAGGTCCATTATTGTTACTGGTTTTGGCATATCGAATTCACCATCCACCTTCAAGCCCTGTAAAAATAAAACAGATGCCCTTGAACCCACTGCGGCTAGGGTGTTATTACACAGTAACAATACATGACCTCTGAAGTCCCGGCAGCCATCTAAAAGCCCTGCCTCACTTTTTCCACACCGTCAAGGGAAGCTCCGATGCCCAATTTCAAAAGAAACACAATGCACTGTGATGTGTGTCCGGGGAGATTTCAGCTGGTCAAAGTTTGTCTTTCAAAGATACCCTCTTTAGACTTGGATTCACTCCATATTACCCCCTCCCTCCTGCAACGCACACTCTGTCCCGGCCCCACATCTGAGGTCACAACTAAAGTGAAAGTAATGAAAGCGGAGTTATCTGGAGAGGGTCTCTCCTTGGGGAAGTGCTTCAATCCTCCCCTGTTGCTCAGCTGTCAGAGAATGGGTCTGGCCCAGCTGAAAGGCAGCGATGTTTCTGGTTCAGGGCACACATTCATTGGTCATTCCCTGAGGATGCCCAGGGCATTGTTCTGGGGATTTCACATCAGCCTTTTGTTAGGAGGAAACCGGCAAGAAGGCACGTGGTCAGAATCTGTCTGTCGCCGTGTAACAGGCTCCTCAGAGGAAACCCCTTCAGTGAATGACCGCTGTGAAGCTGCCAATCTCTTCATCCCCTCAGGCTGAAAACATGCAAAAGCAGACCGCTTTGGGGGGCTTCCTTTGCCCCCAGCATTGATCTGCAGTTCTGAGTATATGTTTTTAGGGCTCCTTCTTTAAAAATACAAGACAGTTTTTAGGAAGATGCTGCTTGTTTGTAAGAGAAGAAACGACATCCATGGTTACTTGTGGCATGGGAGCTGAGTGTCCCCAGCCTTGGGTAAACAGTTTCGTGGTTGGTGGAGAGTCGAGACAGAGGCTTCTGTCTCCACAGTTAGCTGGACACCAGCAATAACTTCTGAGGCATTTAGACAAAAGCTGTCCCCCTAGTGAGCCATGCCTTTCCATGCATTGGTATCGTTAAACATTACTGGACAGACTCCTTGGGTTATTGATTATATATGACCCAGATGTGCCCAAGCAATAAACACCTGTATTCTTTGTTCCTCTTCTCCAATCAGTTCTCTGTTTTCATCTCTATAAAACTGGGTGAAGGATCAAAAGAAACAGTGACTAAGATACAAAAGCAGTCCACAGAATGGGAAAGAATATTCACCCAATACCCATCTGATAAGGGGTTAATATCCAGGATATATCAGGCACTGGTAGAACTTTACAAGAAGAAAACAAACAACCCCATCAAAAAATGGGGAGAAGATATGAACAGAAACTTCAGCAAGGAAGACATTCGAATGGCCAAAAAACATATGAAAAAGTGCTCATCATCACTAATCATCAGAGAGATGCAAATCAAAACAACAATGAGATACCACTTTACACCACAGAGACTGGCACATATTCAAAAGAGCAAGAACAACAAGTGCTGGCGTGGATGTGGGGAAAAGGGGACACTCATCCATTGTTGGTGGGAATGCCGGCTGGTACAGCCTTTCTGGAAAACAATATGGACATTCCTCCAAAGACTAGAAATTGAACTCCCATTTGACCCAGCCATACCACTCCTGGGAATCTACTCTGGGAAACCAAAAATACGCAGCGGAAACACCATCCCTACTTTTATGTTCATAGCAGCATTATTCACAATAGCCAGAATCTGGAAGCAACCAGAGTGCCCGAAAATCGATGACTGGATAAAGAAGCTTTGGTACATCTACACAATGGAGTACTATGCAGCTGTTAGGAAAAATGAAGTTATAAAATTTGCCTATAAATGGATGGACATGGAGAAAATTATGTTGAGCGAAATTAGCCAGAAGGAGAGAGACAGATACAGAATGACTGCATTTATTTGCATGGCATAAATATATATGTACATATTATGATACCAATATCCAAGGTCAAGTGAAACATATCAGGAGGTCTTGTCAAAGGTGGAAATTATTACAAACGTGTGGGAGTCAGAGGTTAGGTAAGACAGAAAATGGAACAGGGTGCTAATAATTGTCGAGGGTACTGATGCCAACCTAGAACTGAGCATTAAATAGAGGCAAAAGGATACACATGACAACCTTTTAATGTATGTTCTGTAATCCATAGTCTGGAAGGGAAGGAAAAGAGAAAGAGAGAGAAAGGGAAAGAAATAAAGAACCTGCCATGGAGGTGGGCTGGGGAAGGGGAGGGAACCGGGACGTTGGTGGTGGGAGATGGGCACTGGTGGAGGGACGGGTGCTGGAACACTGTATGACCAAAACCCAAACATGAACTTTTTAATTGTATATCTTTTTATTTGTATATCTCACGGTGGTATAATAAAATACTTTAAAAAAAAAAGAATATCAAAATAGTGAATAAAGAAGTCTTGCTATTTTGTATAGCATGCCATAAAAGTTGAAAAACTGTATAAAAAATAAAAATAAATAAATAAAACTGGGTGAAGGATGGACTGCATGTATTTATCATGGGGCCGGGTGGGGGGGCATATTGATTGCTTCTTGCAGCGATGGGGAAACATGTTGAAAATAGAAGAAAGATGATTACAAATATGGGTAGAGCTGTCAGAAGTGCAAAATGTGTAAACAGAGTACGTTGGAAAGGGGTGCGTTGAATTTTCATTTTATATTGAATTTTATGTTGTCAACTTCTGGGTTATATATGGTCTTCTTTAGGGACTGACATGAATGAAGCGGTAACTCCAGTCAGGAAGGCCTTTAAAAGTTCAGCTCCAAGATGGGTTGGAGTAAATCTAAGCCAAATGGGGCCTCCTTGCAGAGTAGCAGACAGTAATCAACTACTTACTGAGGGGCTGTTCTTCTGCAGATGGTTGTGTCTAAACTTGGGAAGCCTGGCAAACTCAGACGTTAGTTGTGAAAAAAAAAAATCAAAATCAAAATAGGTTCCACATGCCACAGTCCCAAAATTAATTTCCCAATTCCCCTTTTCTTATACCAACACACCCTAAACAGCTTCAGAACGTCGACCTGGGACACCAGGTGTGTAGTGAGCCTTGCTGGGGGGGGGATTTTCCCCTTTTCCTCCAAAAGGAGTGATCAAAATATGAAGGAAAAGGGCCCCCCCCCCCACACAAATGTGACTGATATATTTGTAAGGCTTAGGGTGGGGCTGAGAGAAAATGAATTACGTAAGAAATAATTTCAGTTAAAGGCCACACAAAAAGCTAGCTTAGCTGTAATATTGTATTTGTCAAATTTTGAACAGGCATTCCCCTGGAATCACTCACAAACTTTGCCGCATTTCTTCTTGAACAGAATTGTAGACTATTGTACGATTGAAATTGCTAAGGTAGTCAAGTTCAGTTTCGGTTCTGCCTTTCATGGTTGGCCAAGCCTTCCTTCAGAGTCGGTCAGACAGTTCTTTCTGTTTCAGTAAGCAGAAAGAAGCGCAGTTCTGCAGGTGAGCCTGAATAACTGCTGCAAAGTGCCCGCTTTGCTGTGCCTCTCCCCTGCACCTCCACTGCATGCTCACTCTTAGGATGACAGATCCTGTCGGCCGGGCCCTCCCTTCCCCTGAAGTCACGTGTGTCAGCGGGCCGATCCCGAGAAGCCTTTAGAGCCATGAGAGGCGTTTTGGTCTCTCTGGTTTTCCTTTTCCTCTTTGCCAGTAGACATGTAACGCCAGCCACCCAGAAAGGCATCACTGAAACTCTGATGAGGACAGGATAGATATACTGTGGTTTGTTTTTCATGTGATGTGCATGTAGGGGTAATGAAAGCAGATGAACTTGAAGATAGAATGTCTTTGACGTATTAAAATACGGTGGGCTACAGGAAGGTGCTTGCTTGCGTGCTGCTCACCCTGTCTTGATCTCGGCACAACATCTAGTCCCAATTCCTCCAGGAGCAACCCCAGTGCCTTGCCGGGTGTGGCCCCAAAACAAGAAACTCAAAACAGAACAAAACAGTTAACCAGAGGCAGCAATGCAGGGAACTGGCGCTTGCTTTCATCAACTGCCTGTGGTTGTTTTACCAGGTTTTAAATGCTGTGTGGTTAAGAATCTGGCGAAAAGCCTCTAGCTAGGGGAGAGTGTTCTCATTTCCTTTTCTTTGCAAGGATGTCATAGAGAGGAATGCGTGTATCCCAGAGCCGCAAGGCAGGTCATCTAAGAATAAACGGTTTCTGTGTAACAGAGATTCTGAAGCTGCAACCTGGTTCTGCATATTGGGTGTTTTTACTGCATTTGGTATAACTTGACCTTCGTGAGTCTGTTGTTTTTCTTCTCAGAGTCTCTGGAAGTAACTCAGTAAATTAAACCAAAATTGACATTCTGAATAGTTTTCATTTCTACCTTCCAAAAAAATAGGAACCCATGTTTGTAAGAGAACGTAATTCCTGCCCTGTTTTCCTGACAGAATTCTCTCAAGGATGAGAGTAGGAATATAGAATCACTTTAACTCTAAAATCACAGGCAGTTAGTTCCTTGTATTCCTGTATATCCATGCGTTTGTGAAGAGTTGGCAAGGGCAGGTATTTTCACCTTTGTACTATAGAATCTTCCTGCATTAGATTTTCAGCTTAATGAAATCTTAGGATCTTAGTGATCCACCTTTGAGGGAGGGATATTAAATGCTCTCACACCAGCCCTGAGTTTTATATATGGGCAGAATGTTTCTTTTTCGAACCGCTTTGCTGCTTGGGTACTTGGTCTGAGTCTCCTGTAGCTGCACCTGTAGAACAAGGGGAATGGCAGGAATTGGGAAGAGAGTGGACGTGAGACCACTCAGCCAACACCTGACCTGGAGGGTGGGAAGGGAATCTGCCTGCAGTAAGGCGCCGTGCATTGGGTGGGAAACTAATGACGAAGGAGTCAGGGACAGCCACATGGTAAATTAAGTTTAGGAGTGTCTTGGGGATCTGGGAGAAGGAAAAACAGACTAGAAGAATACTTAAGGGCGGGCGGTCTGGAGTGGTGTAGCATGTGGCTATGTGAGCGAGACCCTGGTCCCATGCCAGGGTGGCCACTGTGAGCCCCGCCTCATCCTACCACCTCTGGGTGTGGCCCCACACAGTTAAAATTCTCACCAACATGGATAGTAAAAAGAAATTACGTATATTGATTTCATTGCTATTAATTTGACGTCACTGTCACTGTCACTGTCTTCCTGTTCATCGTCGATTTGCTTGAGCGGGCTCCATATGACCTGTCTCATGCAAGTAGAGCCCAAGGGCACCTGCTTGCTCCAGGAACATAAAGAGCCTCAAACCATTCCATCAGGTCATGGGAATGAGGTCTATAATTGTTACTGGTATCTGGCATATCAAATACGACACGGGTAGCTTGCCAGGCTCTGCCCTGCGGGTAGCATACTCTTGCAGTCATCTCAAAATCCAGCATTTATTGATGAACCGTGTGGCGCGCAGCAGCGCGAGCCAGGCTGTGATAGGCTGGTCTGCTGGGTGGAGTTCTGATGAGGGGGAAGTCCAGATGTGGAAAATGGAGGTCCTCATGGAGTGGGGGATCGTCTGGCTTGTTAATTTGAAGTAGGGTTGGAAATCTGTGTGATCTTTCCTGCACCACGTTGCTTGTGTGACTCTTCTCGAGGTAGTACAGGAGGTAGAGTGCTTATCCTGCACACGGCTGATCCAGTTCCATTTCCAGCACCACACATAGTCTCCAGCCCACCAGGAGTGATTCTTGAATTTGCAGAGCTTGAAGTAAGTCCTGAGCACAGCTGGATAGGACCTACCCTCCAGCCCCTTGGGTGGGGGAAAGCACTTGGTAGTTGGGACTTGGATTTAAGAGGGATATAGATAAAGGCTTGAGTCCTAAGTCTATTAACTAATTCATGGAGTTTTCCTGAGGCAAATCAGATGCTATTTCATTGGTTACCTGGTTATCTTAACGAGCTCCTCGAAGGTGTAGAGTGTCTTTCTTGACTGGCCTTTGTGAGCTGAATGACTGCTTAGGTCTGAAAGGATTGCCCTTGAGTCAGTATTGCCCTACAGAGAGTGGAGGAGAATAGGATTCCCGGACAGAAGCTGCAGCAGATCCTCTCTGGGCTGTTTTCAGAAGCTAGCCTAACGGTTCTACCTGTCCTTTTGTTTTCCTCTGTTATATAACCACAGACACCCTCCCACCCCCTCTGAGATTGATTGCCTTTCTAAAATATAGACTTGGTTGTATTTCCCTTTTTTAATATATTTTATTATACCACCATGAGATAAACATTTACAAAAATGTTCATGTTTGGGTTTCAGTCATACAGTGTTCCAGCACCCATCCCTCCACCAGTGCCCATTTCCCACCACCAATGTCCCCGATTCCCTCCCATAGCCTGCCTCTGTGGCAGGTTCTTTATCTCTTTTCTCTCTTTCTCTCTCTTCCTCTCTTCCTTCTCTTACAATTTGTGGATTGTAATACATACTCTTAGAGGTTATCATGTGTATTTTTTTGCCTGTATTTAATGCTCAATTCTATGTGGGTAATAGCACTTTTGACTATTATTGGCACACTGTTCCCTTCTCTGTCTTACCTAACCTCACTCCCACACATTTGTGGTAATTTCCACCTTTGACAAGACCTCCTGATCCATGTTTCGCCTGACCTTGGATATTGGTATCAAATATGTATATATATCATAATAAGTATATATATATTTATGTCATGCAAATAAATGCTGTCATTCTATATCTGTCTCTCTCCTTCTGGCTAATTTCACTCAACATGATCCTCTCCATGTCCATCCATTTATAGACAAATTTCATAACTTCATTTTTCCTAATAGCTGCATAGTATTCCATTGTGTAGATGTACCACAGTTTCTTTATCCAGTCATCAAGTCTCGGACACTGTGGTTGTTTCCAGATTCTGGCTATTGTGAATAATTCTGCTATGAACATAAAAGTAGGGATGGTGTTTTCGCTGTGTGTTTTTGGCTTCACAGGGTATATTCCCAGGAGTGTTATGGCTGAGTCAAATGGGACTTCAATTTCTAGTCTTTGGAGGAATGTCCATATTGTTTTCCAAAAAGAGGCTGTACCAGTCGACATTCCCACCGACAATATGTATTTCCCATGTTTTGTAGTTCGAGTTTTAAAACTTCTGGAGCAAGTATTTCCAGTTTGGTTTGGTACCCTACCACCGTCTTGGTTGTGGATGTACTGTCAGTACATGACCTGGTAATGCCAAAGACTGGTCAGAAAGCAAAACCATTAGAAAAGGATGGAAATTGTCCAAAGTGACATCAGAATATGAAAATGGCATCAAACCATCCCAAGTATTTAAAATTGTGAATTATTCACATTTACTGAGTTTTATGTAATGTATGTAATTGATATTAAAATGACAATGTATTAAAAACAAATGGCTTATTGGTTAATAAGATTAAAACGACAGTGTATTAAAAACAAATGGCTTATTGGTTAATAAGTAAGACTAAAGAAAATAGTTGAAGTTATCAGCCAGTAAATCAAAAGCTTTAGGAAAAGTGCTTGCCTTGCGCTAAGCTGACCCAGGTTTGATCCCTACACACCTATTGGTTCCCTGAGCCAACCGGGAGTGATTTCTGAGTGCAGCACAAAAAATAAAGTTCTGAGCACTTCCAGGTGTACCCCCAAAAAACAAAACAAAACAAACAAAACACCTTTAATAATAATGCAGAAAAGAAGGAATTGGCATCACAGTATCTGAGAATTCAGTGCCCATTACTATTTTGTAATTATATTTCAGGGGAAGATTTAGACACAAAAGTACTTCTGGGAAATTCGAATGGCAAAAAAACATATGAAAAAATGCTCATCATCACTAATCATCAGAGAGATGCAAATCAAAACAACAATGAGATACCACTTTACACCACAGAGACTGGCACATATTCAAAAGAGCAAGAACAACAAGTGCTGGTGTGGATGTGGGGAAAAGGGGACACTCATCCATTGTTGGTGGGAATGCCGGCTGGTACAGCCTTTTTGGAAAACAATATGGACATTCCTCCAAAGACTAGAAATTGAACTCCCATTTGACCCAGCCATACCACTCCTGGGAATCTACTCTGGGAAACCAAAAATACGCAGCGGAAACACCATCCCTACTTTTATGTTCATAGCAGCATTATTCACAATAGCCAGAATCTGGAAGCAACCAGAGTGCCCGAAAATCGATGATTGGATAAAAAAAAGCTTTGGTACATCTACACAATGGAATACTATGCAGCTGTTAGGAAAAATGAAGTTATAAAATTTGCCTATAAATGGATGGACATGGAGAAGATTATGTTGAGCGAAATTAGCCAGAAGGAGAGAGAGCAGATACAGAATGACTGCATTTATTTGCATGGCATAAATATATATGTACACATTATGATACCAATATCCAAGGTCAAGTGAAACATATATCAGGAGGTCTTGTCAAAGGTGGAAATTATCACAAACGTGTGGGAGTCAGAGTTTAGGTAAGACAGAAAATGGAACAGTGTGCTAATAATTGTCAAGGGTACTAATGCCAACCTAGAACTGAGCATTAAATAGAGGCAAAAAGGATACACATGACAACCTTTTAATGTATGTTCTGTAATCCATAGTCTGGAAGGGAAGGAAAAGAGAAAGAGAGAGAAAGGGAAAGAAATAAAGAACCTGCCATGGAGCAGGGCTGGGGAAGGGGGAGGGAACCGGGACGTTGGTGGTGGGAGATGGGCACTGGTGGAGGGACGGGTGCTGGAACACTGTATGACCAAAACCCAAATATGAACTTTTTAATTGTATATCTTTGTAATTGTAAAAATAAAAAAAAATTTTAAAAAAAGTACTTCTGGGGATGGGCTTTTTATTGACAGTGACTTAAAATTTCATTGAAAACTTGGGGTGAAGCAGACTTGCTCTGTTTCCGACCTTACTAGGAGCCAAATAGGTGCTTTTATAAGTATGTAGATGATTGCGTAAAATTAGATTTTTATTTCTTACAGCAATGCTTAGCGCTTACTCCTGGCTCTACATAGTATACGCAGGGATTACTCCCAGTGGGCTCAGGGTACCAGGGATCAGACTCGGTTCAGCCGTGTGCAAGACAAGCACACTGCCACTATATTATCACTCCAGCCCCAGTAGCATGTTTGTGTGTTTGTTTATACTTTTGTTTTTGTTTTCAGTTTCCAAGAAGCCCTTGGAAAAATTAAAGTACAATGCGTTTTGGTTTTGCTGTACCAGAAAGCAAGGATGTAGTCAAAGACTACACTGTCTCTGTCCTTGGACACTGTCTCTGGCCTTGGACACTGTCTCTGGCCTTGGGCACTGTCTCTGGCCTTGGACACTGGACACTGTCTCTGGCCTTGGACACTGTCTCTGGCCTTGGACACTGGACACTGTCTCTGGCCTTGGACACTGGACACTGTCTCTGTCCCTGGACTTTGTTCTTTGTCCTTGCTCTTTATATTTGGACACATGATCTTTGGAACTTGATAATCTCATCCATGTCTTACTGGTATTTAAGTTGTGATTCATTGTTGGATCTAGGCAAATACCGTGAGTGGCTAACACTATCACAGGAGTCAATCAGATATTATGAGTTTCCTGATAGAAATTCGAACATTGCATGGAGAAGTCTTGCGCTGTCCCCAAAGTCCCCACTTAGAACTTGAATCAGATAAAGATCCGGGATCAAATTTCGGTTTCAAATACAAGAGACAGAGGACTGTATTCAAACACACCAGTGGGGGAAAGTAAGCAAACCCAGATTGTGGAAATTCTTAGAAAATAAATGAATTCCTTCAACAATGGTTTAGAAAAATTGCAAGGTAAAAATGGACACAGAAACGAAGTCTATAGGCAAAAGGAAAAGATTTGACTAAAAAAAATTGCAGTGTTTGAGCTTTATTTGAATTGATACCCAAGCAAATGGAAACAATTATAAGAGAGTGTTGTTCAGAAACTATTTTTAGATGTGATAATGCTGTCATTGATGGTTTTTTTTTTCTAATGGCCTTATCTTTTAGAGACACGTGCTGAAATACTTAGAGGTGAAATGATGTGATGCTTGGCATTTGCTTCAAAGTAATCTGATTCAGAGGACGGAGGGTGGGAGACAGGAAAGGGAATATTGATGGAATTATAATAAAACAGAACTAGCCAAGTATTGGTAATTGTTGAAGTAAACGTAATTGATTTGTTATTCTGTGCTTTCGCATGTAGCCAAAAAATCCAAATATGTACTCATATTTAATGATGTATATTTTTATATTCCACAAATTTAATACAATTGTCAAATTTCAGCATGGTTTACTGAAAGGAACTTTTTACCACTATATACCTATTAAAAGGCCAGAATCCAAAATACCAGTAACACCAGATGCTGATGAGAAAGTCAAATACAGGAAGCCACTTGTTAGTGGGAATGTAAAATGCAGCAGCCACTTTAGAAGACAATTTGACCAGTTTGTCAGTTTTTTAATTGACTAAGCTTTTATTATATGATGTAGCAGTTGTGCTCTTTGGTATTTACCCAAATTAATTTAAAACTTACTTGGATCAGCTTTATTCGAGATAGTCAAGCCTAGGAAACAACCCAAAATGTTCTTCAGTGGGTGAGTCTTATATTCTGAAGGTGGAGTATTACTTAGCACTAAAAAGTAATAATCAACTGTCAACCCATGAACAGACAGTAAAAGGCGCTCATCTAAAACGGCTACATCCTGTAAGATTCAAACTGGGGAATTCTGGAAAAGCACGCTTGTGAGATAGAGAAAAGGTCCGTGGTCATCAGAATATGGTAGAGCAATACATTTGTGAACATATCGGATTTTGGGGGCACTGAAAACTTTCTGTGTGATACTGTCACAGAGACGTTGTATCTTTATAAATTTATCGTAAATATGTAATGTGTAGAACCAGGAGTGAACCCTAGTATGAAATCTGGGTGATGATGTGTCTGTGTTGGCTCCTCAATTGGAGCAAGTGTACTAGCTGGTGAAGGATATTGATAGCAAGTTTGCTGGTATATGGAGAACAGGGAGATTGCACTCAGTTTTACGGCTAGACCTAGAATTGCTCTTAAAAAGTATTTTATAGAAGATCCAATTGCATTGAACTATATAAATAGCAGTTGTTTTTTCATTAATTTTTGTTTGTTTTGGAGCCCCACCTGGCAGTGCTCAGGGTCTAGGCGGGGCTCTGTGCTGAGTGATTACTTCTGGTTGGGATCAGGGGGTCATTTGTGATCCCAGGGATCAGATCTGAGTTAGCCTCATACATCTTAATCCCTGTATTATCTCTCTGACACTACGTCTCAAAATTTTTAAACTAGCAGAAAATCTTTTCTGTTACTTGAGGCCAACATATGCTACTCCAGTTCGAACTTGGGCAGGTAATAAATGTCATGAAATGGTTAAGGAGGAGTTAAAATAGACCATGTTTTCCATTTCCAGAGCTAAGGAGAAGACTTGGGCAGTTAAGCAGCACTTGTTTTCCAAATACTTCCTAATATTTTTTTCTCTCAAGGCTTTGTGCAAAGCTGTCAAGGATAAAGAATATCCTGTGAGGGTTTTGTTTTCGTTGGTTTTTTTTTTCCTAATGGAACAAATGTGCAATGTGTTTCCAAAGTGGATTTCCTCCTAAGTTGATGATGAAAAATGTTACTGCCTTGCCTACTTTATATGCAAAATCTGTATAACACTTTTCTGCATTCAGCATCCTTATTGAAAGCCTAGTCTGGAACTACTACGTACCAGAGAATATATGGGGGGGATGCAAACTCCCTGCTCCCATGGAGCGTATGTCCCCTCAGGAGAGAGTATGAATGAAGAGGCCATGAGGAGACCACCTCATGAGGTGGCATTGCGTGGAGAATGCAGGGAAAGAGGGAGTGAGCCTCAAAACTGCCCCAGAAACCTTCCTGGCTGCAGCAACAGCAGTGCAGAGGCCTTGAAGAGGACGTCAGCTTGAGAGGTCAAGAAACAGCCAGGAAACTTCCGTAGCGCAAAGTGAGGAGGGAAGGAGGGTAGGAGATGGTGTCAGGAGCAGAATATATAAGGTCACTGAAGCGAGCACTAGCATTTTATCCTAAGGCAACTAAGCAGCCACTGGAGGGCTTTGAACTAACGGCAGTAACTCTAGTTGCTGTGTTGTCATCAGACGGTAAGAACTAGGATGCAAGTTGGGAGAGCAAATGCAGAGACTCTTGCAAAATGCCTAGTGAGAGCTGGCTGAAGGTTGGTGGGTCCACAGCAGCCTCTGGAAATTGTTCCAAGGCAAATGGAGCCTGGTAGCATTTGCTAGCAGATGGAACAGGGATAAGGCAGAGAGAGGTGAGGGCGATGGTGGTTTTAGCTTACTCAGCTAGGAACAGTGGAGCTGCCTGCTCCCAGATGAGCAGACTGAAAGAGACGCTGTTTGCAAGGACTCCTGATGAAATGTAGAGGACTTGAGGATTGCTCTAGTACCCATTGTAACAGACACAACAGCTGTTTAATACCAACCAGACTACAGAACAAAAGTGGCGCCTGTGCGTTATGCGATAAATTGAAACTACCAGAACTTTTGAGTCCGGTTGAGGATGTTGAATAATTCTGTGTGGGCTGTATCTGCAGTTTAAGTGAGTGGTGGAAGGCAACCTAAATGTCCAATGCAGAACTTTTTTTTTTGAGTAAAGGTAAATTTTATTCCAATGAATATATAATATATATATATATATTTATATATATTATATATTATATATATATATTTTTAAGTATTTTATTATACCACCGTGAGATAGACAAATAAAAAGATATACAATTAAAAAGTTCATGTTTGGGTTTTGGTCATACAGTGTTCCAGCACCCGTCCCTCCACCAGTGCCCATCTCCCCACCACCAACATCCCGGTTCCCTCCCCCTTCCCCAGCCCGCCTCCATGGCAGGTTCTTTATTTCTTTCCCTTTCTCTCTCTTTCTCTTTTCCTTCCCTTCCAGACTATGGATTACAGAACATACATTAAAAGGTTGTCATGTGTATCCTTTTGCCTCTATTTAATGCTCAGTTCTAGGTTGGCATTAGTACCCTCGACAATTATTAGCACACTGTTCCATTTTCTGTCTTACCTAAACTCTGACTCCCACACGTTTGTGATAATTTCCACCTTTGACAAGACCTCCTGATATATGTTTCACTTGACCTTGGATATTGGTATCATAATGTGTACATATATATTTATGCCATGCAAATAAATGCAGTCATTCTGTATCTGTCTCTCTCCTTCTGGCTAATTTCGCTCAACATAATCTTCTCCATGTCCATCCATTTATAGGCAAATTTTATAACTTCATTTTTCCTAACAGCTGCATAGTATTCCATTGTGTAGATGTACCAAAGCTTCTTTATCCAGTCATCGATTTTCGGGCACTCTGGTTGCTTCCAGATTCTGGCTATTGTGAATAATGCTGCTATGAACATAAAAGTAGGGATGGTGTTTCCACTGCGTATTTTTGGTTTCCCAGAGTAGATTCCCAGGAGTGGTATGGCTGGGTCAAATGGGAGTTCAATTTCTAGTCTTTGGAGGAAAGTCCATATTGTTTTCCAGAAAGGCTGTACCAGCCGCCAATGCAGAACTTTTTACTAAACTGCCCCAAGCTTCTGTGAAGGTTCTCAACTTTGAATAGTCAGTTTGTTTCTGAGTGTGCCTTTGCCTTGCCGGTAACTAAACTTACTTGTTCTTGTTTCTCCTAGCTGGGGAATGGCGGTCAATGTGTACTCTACCTCGATAACCCAGGAGACTATGAGCAGGCATGACATCATCGCATGGGTCAATGACATAGTGTCTTTAAACTACACAAAAGTGGAGCAACTTTGTTCAGGTAAGAGAGACTCTTTTTAACGTGTTTGTTTTCTGTTCATACACGAATGTGATTTTATGGACCACATATGATATTTGGGGAAGGAAAAATATTGATCGGTATTGATACATAATTAAAGGAGGAGTGTGTAATGGTGCCGTGCTTGTCCCCAGTGAGCAATAAGAAAAGTCTCCTTTATTTATTTTATTTTTTTTTTTAATTTTTTTGGGTCACACCTGGCAACGCTCAGGGGTTACTCCTAGCTCTGCACTCAGGAATCACTCCTGGCGGTGCTTGGGGGACCATATGGGATGCCGGGATCGGACCGGGCCGGCACAGGCCAGCTGCATGCAAGGCAAACGCCCTACCCGCTGGGCTATCGCTCCCAGAAAAGTCTCCTTTGGACAGGGCAAAATTCAGGCTTTTTTTTTCCTTCTTGGTTCTGAGGCCAGACCTAGCAGTGCTCATTGGTCAGTCCTGGCTCTGGGCTCAGAGATCTCTCAGAAGAGACCATACGGGGTTCTGGAGAGTAAACCGGAGCAGTCCCATGCAAGGCAACTACCTTACCCCTGTTCTTTCTCTGCAGTCCTCTAAAACTCAGACTCTTACACATGACTGATAAGGCTTTTATATTCAAGCTGGGACCCATCTTCAGAATTTCAGGGGTTCTCATGTCCCTCCTGTGTACCTCAGCCTCCCCAGTCACACCCTGTGCCCCGAAGACTCCACCTCCTGCGCTCCTCATGCATCGCTTTGCGTTTCCCTGCTTACTGCACCAAGATACTCCTTCTCCTTTTCATCTGTTGTAGAATCCCGTTCACACAAATGCCACACCGCCAGTGAAGGGTCCCCCAAGCTTCCAGGGTCCACACCCTTCCAAACACAGGACTCGCCCCTCCAGGTCAAGAAACAGCCAGAACACTGTTGCCAGCCTCTGAGAAACTGTTTAACTTCACTCTCCCAAAGGCACCGAGCGTCCGTGAGGGAAGAACCTTTTTTTTGTGTTTTGGTTAGATGCCTAAGATGGCCCTGTGCGTGGCTAAACAACAAAATTACGTGGGGAGAGGGGAAAGCATATTGAGTTGAATTTGTTTAAGACATAAAAACATTCAACTTCAGTGATAAATTTGGGGAGTGGGGAGGTTATATGACCGACATGCCTCTTATAAAGCAGGTCATTCTCTGGGGTCAGAGGATTGTTAGACAAAATTCTCTTTCTTTTTAAAGACAGTGGAGAAGGAGAGAGAGAGAGAGAGAGAGAGAGAGAGAGAGAGAGGGAGGAGGGAGGGAGGGAGGGAGGGAGGTAGGGAGGGAGAGGGAGAGAGAGAGGAGAGAGAGAGAGGGAGGGAGGGAGAGAGGGAGAGAGAGAGAGAGAGAGAGGGAGGGGAGGGAGAGGGAGAGGGAGGGAGAGAGGGAGAGAGAGGGAGGGAGGGAGGGAGAGAGGGAGAGAGAGAGAGGGAGGGAGGGAGAGAGAGGGAGGGAGGGAGGGAGGGAGAAAGGGAGAGAGGGAGGGAGAGAGGGAGGGAGAGAGAGAGGGAGGGAGGGAGGGAGAGAGAGAGAGAGAGAGAGAGGGAGGGAGGGAGGGAGGGAGAGAGAGGGAGAGAGAGGGAGGGAGGGAGAGAGAGAGAGAGAGAGAGAGAGAGAGAGAGAGAGAGAGAGAGAGAGAGAGAGAGATCCTCCCTTTCCAGGCCTGGCTTTGAGCAGAATAACCAGAGCCCAGACTCTGTACTCTTGATTGCTTTCCCACAGTCCTTTTTCTCATGAAGACAGGAGTTGACCGGAACCTAGAGCATTATCTCAGAAAAGGGAAAAGAGAATATTGAACAAAGACAAACCTTGACCTTGGTTTCCAGTTTCTCTTACCCTGGGGGAGGGAGGGGAGGCTAATGACAGGAGGTAGGTAAGTAGAAAATTCTCAGTGTAAGTGTTGAATGTTACCGGAATAAGGAGGCTTCCTGTGCAGTGACGTGCAGAGCTTCTGATGGTAGATGAATTGAGAACAAATTAGAATTTGTTTGGATGTAATAATAAGTTTTTAATGATATATAGATTTGGCCATTTTTGCAGCTCTTCCAAATTTTTCAAGAGGTAATGATTTTGGACTAGAAAACGAGAATAATTTTGGATGAGGGGACACATAGGGACAGTGGTGGAGAGTTGTGGGCACCTGGATGATGGTGGTCTTTGTACATCAGTAACATATACTCAGGCACTAATGTAACCATTTAACCTAAGCTTTAATTAAAAATTTTTAAATAGGGGCCGGGTGATAGTCCAGCGGTTAGGCGCGTTTGCCTTGCATGCGGCCGACCCAGGTTTGATCCCGGCATCCCATATGGTCCCCTGAGCACCGCCAGGAGTAAGGTGTGACCCAAAAAAGCAAAAAAAAAAAAAAAAAATTATATAAATTTTCAGATACATTTCAAAATTAAAGCATTGTCTCAGCCAACAAAAATAAGTGTACATTTGAAAAAGGACCTAAAATAATTGCCTAAACCACCGTCTCTGTGCTCAAGCCGTAGACATAAGTCCTGTAATTTGTGAGGCTAACAGTAAGTGCTAACTCACTGCCTTTCCACAGAGGCCAGGGAGAATTGGACTTAGACTGCGGTGGTACTCCAGGTGTATCTCATTGATTTACTGAGATGCTTCTGACAGTTACAGTCAGAATCAGCTCGTTGTGATCTTACGCATCTTTACATGTCTCCACAGACTTTACTGTCTAGTTCTTTCTGTGCATTCTAAGCTCTGATATTTTTAGTTCCCATTCAAAATCAAAAATAGTTTCTGTTACTAGCAATCCTTCTAGTAATCGAACATACTATTGCGCAGTGCAGCACATGTAAATCATATCCCAGTGGGGATTTGTGTGTGAATAAAAGAAAATGGGGTGTGTTATTAAGGAAAAGAGACCCAGGAAGATAGGAGGTAAGATAAATAGAAAATTCTCAGTCATCATTGTTAAATGCTACTGGAATGAGGAGCTTCCTGTGTGATGCACTTACAGGTTTCAATATCAAATAAGTTGAAAGCAAATTAGAATTTGTTTAGATACAGTAATAAGTTTTTAATGATGTGAAGACATAGTCATTTTTGCAGATCTTCCAAATTTTTCCGGGGGTAAATCCAGCAAAATTGTGAGCATTACATCGAACGTTTCTTGTGTTATTATCTTAAAACTTTGGTATGCCTTTCGCAACCATTTGTAATCAGGGTACAGTTGTGACTTGAAACTTGAGGAATGATTTTGGTCACTACTGAATAGATTTCATTAGGATACTTTAGTGACTATTTAAGGTTACGGGGGTTGCTGGTTTAGAATAATTAAGTTCACTTTCTGTTTTGAAACATGCCTTTTAGCTTTAGGGGTTTTTGTTTGTTTTGTTGTTTAAAAAAAGCTCTTGATATGGGTAGAGAATATAATCCATTGGAAGAATACTTGCCTTGTATGTGTTCGACTGGGGATCTGTGGCCAGTAAAATAAAGCAAAGGTTAGTTTCTAGAATGGAGACAGTTTTTATTTTAGGGAGTAGTTCTCAAATTATAAATTAGGGTCATATGCAGTTATAATATCCTAGGGATTATTTTAAAATGTATATTCAAGTTTAGGAATAAGTCAAGTGTTAGCACACATGTCTAGCACACGCTAGCCCTGAGTTCAGTATCCACTCTCCACTCCACTGCTGGTTATAACCCATGCCGCACCTGAGTACAGGTGGTTGCGGCCTGTATGCCTTCACCCCCAGCACCACCATATTCTAAATGGTGAACAAGTCTAGATTCTGAACTGCCAGACCCACACTTTCAGGCCAACCGTTCGGAGGGGGGGGGTGGAAGAGGGGCTCTCCTCTAAAAAATCAGATTCAAAAATTGCATATTCTTACGGTATTTGTCCTTCTTAAGCAGTTTCTGGGCATCAAAACTAAACCTGTGTTTTAGCAAGTACTTCCAGTACTTAGATGCTGCATCCAAGAGCTTACAGTACATTTTAGAGAAACCTCAAGCCACTAAAAATAAGGTTTAATAATCCAAAATCTATTGGGCACAGTGTCCTTATTTATAATTTAGCCTATGACTTTTTTCTTGTTTTAAGCAATGGCATTTAAAGGATGCTATCTCTATTTACTTATTTATGAATTTATTTATTTATACCCTTCATTGTTCTGAAAGACATTTAAGGCAGGGAGGACAGTGACGTGAAGATAAAAACAAACCAAGTATCGCTGTCCTAAGTGTTTTGTCTTTGTGACGTGTAATGAATAGACATATTTCTCAACTAAGATATTAAACTTTCCATTGATTGTGTGTGATTTGATTTTGATGGCATACTATGGAAAAACAGAATGCCATAATATAGTTAAACCGATCATTTTCTTATTCAGTGATTGTTTCCTTTCCTGTGAAGACAGATGTTCTGCCTTAGCATTTTCCCTTTGACCTTTTCATTTTGCAATATTCCTGTTGTTTTGTTTTATATTCAGCTAAAAGCTCTCCCTTCAATAAATATTAAAACAAGCATCAGCTTTCCTCAAGTCAGAAGGAGCCGAAAGCCTCATCACACTTATGCGCCTTTTGCTTCAGAACCTTTTGCCTTTCTGTAACGTTTCCTTTGTTCCATGTGTACATTTTTCAAAGCTTTTTAAATTAAAGATGATATGAGAAGGTATAACTATTGACCATAAATCACAGTAAGTTAGAAAATAATAAAAACAACTCACCCTATTGCCTGTTAATTTACCTCAAGGATGTAACCTTAGAAAAATATTCCTAACATTAAATCTGGATCATGCAATCACATATGTTTTGGGCATGCATTTATTGTAAAAAGCAGCAATCACAATCTTTGCATTGCATATTTAACAAAGGGGACTGGAACCCAGAGCTAGAATGCATGACTTACATGTAGGCACTGTGTGTTCTGTGCCCTGCACCATGTGGTCCCAGAGATCCACCAGGTGTGGAGCCCCAGCACTGCCATGAGGAACCCTCCGACCTCCTGGGGATTTCATGGGAGCCCCTAGCCTGCCGATTTGGGAAGACAGAAGTGACTGTGAATATCTCCAGTGATAGGGCAGTACACGGCTCAAGTGATCTGTTTTGAAACCGGACAGTGTTTGTAGATCACGGAGCCATTGAACCACATGAAACTCCATATATTTAGGTTCAGCTTAGAAATACGTTACTGGCTGCTCGACCCACGTGGAGGAGCCCGTGGAGCCACGGGAGGACGGTTAATAGCCGGCCCTGGCTGAGCCCAACATAACTCCTAGGACCAGCAGATGCGTGGGGGAGGAGACTATGCCAGCCGGACTTGGAGCAGGGATCGGCTCCTCCTCCCCCACCCCTTCCTCTCCATACACCAGCAGGCGTGGCAACAAGCATGCAGCCACAACCAGCAAGACCAGATAAGAGGCACACCAGACACGCAGGTGGACTGGGCGCACGGACAGACTTAGATAATAATCAAACTTAGGACCAGGTCCTTCCCAGGATCTTGCACATATATACACTGTAACGCTCACTGTAGGTCTAACAAACTGGGGTAGCTCATGGGGAATGATAATGTCAGACTAGAACTCACCGTTAAATGTATACATAGATAAGTACACTTACATGATAAACTATAAGTATCTAGATGGCAAGCCACAATATGTAAGAGAAGGGAGAGAGAGAGAGAGAGAGAGAGAGAGAGAGAGAGAGAGAGAGAGAGAGAGAGAGAGAAGGTGCCTGCTATAGAGGCAGGCTGGGGGGTGGGTTGGAGGGAGTGTGGGGACATTGGTTATGGGAATGGGGCACTGTGGAGGGACAGGGGCTGGAACACTGTATTACGGAGACCCAGTTATGAGAATCTTTGTATGTCTCACGGTGGTATGTTATAAGTTTTTTTAAAAAGAAAACAAGACCTGGGAAAAAATAAAAGAAACACTGTTACTATAGTTCAGTTTCTTCATAAAGTTTATAGGGTTTTTGTGTGAGGGTATGACAAGGAGACTTAAAGTTTAGCACCCGTTCAGACCAGTTTACTAGGTTTTTATAAGGTATTCTGGTGGGAAAATGGGCAGCACGGCACTAAAAATTATTGAGGGGGAAAAAAGTCTCAGCTACTTGAAGCACCGAATTACAAGGGTAGGAAGGGCAGCACACAGCAGCGGGAAGGGAGTTTGGGGAAGGGAAGAACGCATCTCTTCCTGCACCCTGCATCCATCTGCTGTAACATGCCGGGTTGCCTTTGACACTTGTTTATAATGTCCACTTTCCGGTGTCCAGTCCCTGTCCCACTGGGATGGGAGCGGTAAAACCAGTGCAGAGCCAGCAAGCTCCTGCTGTCTAGGAACTCCCCAGACATCTCGGCTCTGGGACAGTGTCCTTTTCTCTCTGCGACCTTCCCTTCCTCCTTCCCACTCAGCCACAGGGCAAGCAGGCAGCAGACTTCTTCCAGAGGCCAGGATGTGTACCATGCAGGGCAGGCGCTTCGGGACAGCCCCAGGCTGGTTGGAGGGCTCAGTTATTTTCCAGGACATTTCAGTATCTTAATAAAATGTAAACCAGATCACCTATTTTGGTTGGGATGGGGGCCAGGGGGTAGGGAAGTGCGGAGAGGGAGCTGCAGGCCTAGGGATCACTCCTGGCAACTAAGTCAACTAAGCTGACCTTTTTAGTGCCATTAGGGTTCTTGGGTCTTGGGACAGTCAAGGCCTCCTGGGGAAGAGGCCTCAGAGCACCTTGAAATGCTCAGGGTTCTCCAGGTCTACACCCAGTGGTGCTCTGGGGACCACTTGGTTCCAGGGACCGAACTGGGGCATGGCCCCTAACCTCTGTCCTCTCTCCCTGCCTCCCCTCCCAGTCTCCCATTTTTAAGACGGGCACTGTGAATGTTTACTAATGGAAAGGTAGTGGGACCGGGAGAAGCATTAGATCAGGATGTGATTCCATTTCAATCTGAACTTTTCCACATTGTTTTGAGTTTTATCTTGGATCAAGTTTTTGGTATTTTCTGCTTTCAGGAACGTTTATGAATCTGGCTAGTCCTTAGGCAGTCATGTTCATGACCCTGGGGTCTCAGCTTGCAATGGCTTCAGGATTCAGAAAGGTGTGGCTGTCTGCCATGCCGGAGTCTGCAGTGCAGGGGCTGGGCCCAGGAGAACTTCCTTAGGGACCATTTTTTTTCACTGCAGTCTGTGCCTGCTAAATAGGTTGATCCCAGCCTGGCGTGGTGTCCCTGTGCCTGCTTTCTGCTGTCCACAGAGACCATGTCCGGAGGACAGGTTAGTGATGCAATCAGTTCAGGGTCTAAATTTAGTAGATCCCTGTTGGCTCTCTTGAACTGAAACCAAGTAAGGATATTTCATCAGTCTCTGTCAGCTCAAGAGTTTGCTTAGCTCTATAAAACCATCCCTTGTTTGCTGTTAGAAATTTAAGTCATCCTGGATTGTGGTTTTGTTGTTAAAGGTGTCGTATAATGGAATGTTCTTTGTAGTTGTGATACCCATGTATGTGCAGAGGTGATTAGGGAAGTTGACAAGCTAGTTTACTAATTTCATTTGACAAGGTAATTTTAAGAATCAGTTTGCTTGTTCGCAGTATACCTGCTAATTACTAGACAGAAGGGCAAAAATAAAGGGTTGATGAGATGATAAGGGGAAAGAGGCGTTCTAGCCTCAGTTTCCCTCACTGTGTGGTTAATATATTCCAGGGTTTTGGCTAATGTGACCGTTGAAAGGAAGTTTATATTAAAAGAATATGGAATATAGTAGGGACTGAACTAAAAGTATAGAAGGAAGGGCTTTTGCCTTGCATGCGGCCAACCAGCGTTCAGTCCCCAACATCCCTTTGATCCCTGAGTCTTCCAGGAATGATCTCTAAGTGCAGAGACCAGAGTAAACCCTAAGCGCCACGGGTGTGGCCTAAAAGCAAAAAAAAGAACCTGGAATACAGTATTTTTCTTCTAAATTAATTTATTTACATTTCTCTGGATCTTTGTCACTGGAAGTAACATAGTATTTATGTTTGGTGCATTTTTGTCATGTCAAATACCATTTAACATGTAGAAATGTCTGCATCTTAATCTCATGATATGTTCAAGTTTAAATAATCCGTGTTGTTTTAGGTAGCGTACATGTTTTAACCCCTTCAGGCTAGGCCCTGGAGATGCAGATTAGTAAGATGTGACCGTTGTTCTCTGAGAGCTGGCTCCAACTGGGCACTGTCCTTCAGAACACTACAGACAGCACCTTAAATGCAGCTTGGGAGGAGTTGAGCATACTAGAGCAGGAAGGGGCTGGGCGTGAGGGAAAGACCCTTCCAGTTCTCGCGCATAGCTCATGCTGGTCGAGTGATGAAGAATAGTGATAGTTTGGGAAGTTATTCAGACTTACTCCCTCTGGCGTCAGGTAGGATGGGATGATTCTACGAAGCATAATGTATGCTCCTAGCGGCGGTCCTTCAGTCCAGGAAGCGTATTTGCGTCTTTAAGGAAAAGAGCGTTGTTCTTACCATCTCACTAGTGTGTGAAATCGGTTTACTTCAGTTGTGGTCAGCTGTTAGTGCATTTTGGATATTCTCAGGAAGCCATCACACTTCTCATTTCTACTGGAGAAATTTAACAGATAATTTTATAAGTATTTTATTATACCATCGTGAGATATACAATTACAAAGATGTTCATATTTGGGTATTGGTCATACAGTGTTCCAGCACCCATCCCTCCACCAGTGCCTATCTCCAACCACCAACGTCCCGGTTCCCTCCCCAGCCTGCCTCCAGGGCAGGTTCTTTATTTCTTTCCCTTTCTCTCTATTTCTCTTTTCCTTCCCTTCCAGACTGGATTACAGAGCATACATTAAAGGGTTGTATGTGTATCTTTTTGCCCATAACAAATAATTTAAGCATCACCAATTCAGTCGTTGGTAATGACTGCTGAGATCTCTAACCAGAAAGGTGTCATGTGGCTTTGTTAGTCTTTTCCATAAGGATAGACCGATAGATAATGTCCTTTTTTTCATAGCATTTCACCTGGAGCCCCTTCTTGGCAGAGATCACCACCCTAACTAGGGAAAATAAATAAGACGAGGGAAAAATCTATCCGCATAGAATGTAATTACCTTATTGAAGCTTGGCAGTATATATTCTTGAATAAAAACCAAGGAACTTGTAATCACAGGATAGGAGCAAATTTATAACATTATTAACATAATTGTAATACTATTAACATAATTGTGGCATTATTAACATAATTGTAACATTATTAACATAATTATAACATTACTAACATTATTAGAAATTGAGCATTCTCAGTAAGTTCACAGAAAGTTTAATAGTAAGAGCAAAAAAAAAAAAAAAAACCCGGCCAAAGCAGTAGTACCCTCAATTAAATCTTAGGCTTTCATGATTTTCCTTTGGGAAAATTTCGGTAGTTCGGTGAGTTTCCGGGGTTCTTAGCAAGTGTGTAACTAGCTCACCAACTCTGTCACATCATGTGCCCTTGGGTTCAGGATTGTTGTCGTAGGTGCTACAGGACTGTGATGGGTCCGTGGTCCTGACCTAGAGATGGAGCTGCTGTATCATCAGGTCATCAGAAGGTGATGAAGTGTCCCTGAGAGGGCAGGAGCTAAACAAAAAAGGAACCTTCCAGCTCCAGCACTGGCTCCGTGTTTCTTTGCCTGAGACCTCGACTCCATCATGGCCCCAGAAATCTTGGTGAAGGGTCTGGGAACAGGGCCTGAGTGCAAGGACGGGGTCTTCAAGATTTGTGAGTCCTAGCTCTGACTACAGGAATGTTTAAAGCTCCTTCTCTGACTTTGCCTCTGTTTTATAAGAGGCTTCGTTTAAAGTACATGATGATATGTTTACTTTGAAATTGTTCACCAAAATCTTTCAAAACAAGTGTCTCAATAAGAACAAAATAAAAGGAAATTCCAACATTTTGATTTTTCTAAAGATGTCACTTTACATGAAGAATATGTCCCTTAAGCCACATAATTTTATATTCATATCCACTATTTTTCTCTTGTATCCTTTTCAGTGTAAGTCATTTAAGGACTAACGGAAAGAGAATGGAATTGGGGGGGAAATAGTCATTTCCTTTTATAAATGAATTTGTCATTACTTAAGCAGCTCCTATGTTTAACTGAAGAGAGATTTAAGGACTGGAGAAATCCTAAAATGCTTTTCAGGAGATAAACTGGAGGATCTTAGGAATGTGCTCAGACTCCTGTTCCTCACTGCAAGTCAAGGGGTTCATTTTGTTATTTGGTTCTTTGCCCTTTGAATCTAAAACATGCATTTTGGAGATTCATATTTCACATCTGAACCCAATCCTTTCCTCTTCATTTTTAGAACTCTTGATTATTTCAACCAGACATTATAGGATGTAATTTTATACTTCAGAGACATCATCATAATGCCTTAGCATAAGTATATGTCTATCATTTTCAGTGTGTTTCTGCATGTATTGATTATTTTATCAGCCCTCACAGGAAGAGTCGGAGTTTTTATTTTTATTTTGGATAAGGGTAGAGGCTCAGCGGGCCCAGAGTTCACAGCTGTCATGGAGACTGAATGTCCCTTGGATCACAGCCTGTGGATGGTGATGGAGAACAGGCTTCACTGGTTAATGCTTGCTTGTGTTTCTGATTTATTTTCCATATCCACTTATCAGGAACCTATTGCATATCTATAAGAAAAAAAGTCAAGATAAGTATATATATCCCACCTTCAAATTACATTTTAATTGGAGAAATGAAATCTAGTTCATACTAACGACAAGAATTTGACCCAGTGGTCACAAGACCTTATGTCAAGAACTTACCAATGGGAGAGGCAGACTAATAATACAAAAGACTCATTCTCATAACATTCTTCCTTGCTCTGCTCCCCAAGAGGTGGGCAGAAGAGTCTTCCCTTATGCCAGTTCTCTTTGCTTTCTTTCCTGCTCTAGTATCACTTCCTTCAAGAAAGATGCAGTGTTTCAAGAGCCTTCCCCACCTGGAAATTTGCCCTGCCTCGTAGTAATGGCTCTTTACAGATAGACGCGATGTGCGTGTATGTAGGACCTGCCCTTTGGAGTCCCAACCTGGCGCACTTTCCTTACTTTAACAAGCTAATGCCCGAGGACTTCACATCCTCATTTCTTCCTTTCCACGTAATTGAGGAAAGCAGAATATCTTCTAGAGTAATTTTGTTAGAAACTTGGTCCTTCAAAGGGATTTTGCCCCAAAGTATCATGCTTTTCCCAGCTCAGTGCTCAGGGGGTCAGTCTGAGCAGTGCTCACGGAACCATGCAGTGCTGGGGATAGAACTTGGGCCTCCCCTGCACGAATGCACTTAGTTTATCGGGCTATCTCTCAGGTCAGCTGTTTTCTTACTCTTGTAAAGGGACTTGCTAATACAACATTTAAGAATGGCCATCTACCTCCCACCTTGTTCTTTCCCCTTTTTATAATTTATTTTTTCCCAATATCATACAGGCTACAGTGTAGTTTCAAATCCTATACCACGGTCTGGAGCGATAGTACAGCCGGTAGGTCATTTGCCCTACGATCCCAGGCATCCCATATGGTCCCCCAAGCACTGCTAGGAGTAATTCTTGAGTGCAGAGCCAGGAGTAACCCCTGAGCATCGCCATTGTGACCCTAAAAGCAAAAATAAAATAAATCTAAACTTTAAAATAGCTAAAAGGACAAAGAACCTCCGGCTCCAGGCACATCTCTTTGACTCCACCGTTCTCCCTGCATTAACATACGCCTCAGAGACCTGGGCCCTACGAAAGCAGGATGAGAATGCTATTTGGGTCCCCAAAAGAGGAATTGAAAGAGCTATGCTTGGAATATCATGCCTCACTCAAGTGAGAAAAGGAATCCAGAGCTCCGACCTCCGTCACTATTCCAGAATCAGGGACACTGTCTTGTTTGCCAAGGCATCAAAAATCAGATAGGCTGGACATGTAATTTGATTTGGAGATGACCGCTGGACTAGAGCCGTTACCGACTGGATCCCATGGGATGTCAAAAGATCACGTGGCCGCCCACCTACAGGATGGTCAGACTTCCTTGTCAAGACCCTGAAGGAACGGTTTGAGGCTCTTCATATTCCTGAATCAACCAGATGCCATTGGGCTACATTGGCACGTGATAGGGTCCAATGGAATTGTTACTGGCACCCGCTCGAGCAAATTGATGAATAACTGGATTCAAGTGATCAAGTGAAACTTTAAAAAAAAATACCAATCCCATGTACAAGTTCTAGAGTCAGCAGCTTTATAAGCCGGTAGCTGATAACAAATTCTGTGCTGGCACAATAGAGAGGTGAATCGGCGTCAGTTCTGGTCTTAAAGAGCACTCACCAAACAAACTACCGTAGAAAAGGCAACTAAAATGCAATTACATTGCTGTTGTTTTTCCAGAGCCATTACTCTAAAATAGCTCATTTACATGGAAACAAAAATTCATAGTGATATCTGGTCTACACTTGAAAGATTAAGAAACTTCTCTTTAACTGACTTCTGGAGCGGTGACAAAAGGACACTGTAAGAGCCAATTTGATCCAGCAGAGAGAAAGGCAGTGTTCTGTTCATGTGTGTACGTGTAGAAAACTGAAACATAATGCTGGGTTTCAAGGCAGAAGAAGAAAATGTCACGTTTCAGACCATACATGTCAATGTATTCAAAGAACGGAAAGATTGTTTTATTCCAGAAAAGCGTCTTGTTTTAGATTAGTTTGGGTCTTTGCCCAAATAGCCATACAGATTTAGTGGGTAGCCAATGAATACTCTCGAAGTTGAATTTAATTGGATTGTTACTTAAAATATGTGGGTTTGTTTTTAATAGGAGCCTCTTTGGTGATTCAGGGAGGACCTAGGGCCACTTCTAATGATACAGGCCTGAAGGCTGATTGCTCAGGCCAGCCGTGTGATACTGCTGCTGGGGACCACCAAGGCCTTTCCCAGTCTGCTGGGTGGGAGGAACATGCAGTGGTTGGGCTGGCCTTGGTACAGTCTGTCCCTTGGAGCTTTCCGCCAGTCACTTAAGACTGCTGATTATTTTTGTGCATGAGAAAAATAACTGTTCATTTTCTTCTGAGTGGGTAGGATTCAGGAGAAAAGGAAGATGAATACTTTGTGTGTAGAGATCTTTCTGATGTTCTAAACATGGCCTTATTCCTGAAATTGGTGTACAGTACGTCCAGATAAAGGACTAGAACCCTGATTTCTTTTTTTTTCCTAGGACAATGTAGCTTATACTTCAGAATCATTGTCTATGACCAGTGTTCTCCCTAACACATTTGTGTCCAAGACATGCAACTTCAGTTTGGTCTCAGCTTGCGTAAAGTAAAGGCAGCACAAGGTGCCTGGCCACAGGTGAAGGCATCGGGCCTGTCTCACCAGCAGATAGCTCAGGACACCAGTAGTGTGGTCAGTGCGTGGGAGGTGGGAGACCCTGAGAGGCCATCCAGCTTCCCCCGCTGAGATGATCAATCTTAATATCGACAAGTTCAGCTATTCGTCAGAAGAAATAAATTTTTACTAATCTTTCCTTTTTTTTAAATTGTTTTCTAAATTTACAGTTTGTTGACCACACTGACTATAAAAAGGAGTGTGAGAATCGCTGTCAGCTATCTGGGCTTGCTAGACTCGCATACCTAGGAGCAAAGCAGTGATGGAATTGCTTGGCAACTCTTACAATAACCCTTCCTCCCTCTGCAGGTGGGGCTCCCTCCACTCTGGCGGCGTTATTCGGAAGACTGCAGCTTATTTCCCCGTTTGTCCCCTCACTTCCAAGGATTTCTTCTTCTTTTTTTTTTTTTTTGGCTCCTCCTAATAAATTTTTAATTAATATTTTATTATACCACCGTGAGATATACAATTACAGCGTTGTTCGTGTTTGGAGGTTTCGGTCACATAGTGTTCCAGCACCCGCCGTCCACCAGTGCCCATTTCCCACCACCAATGTCCCGCATTCCCTCCCCCTCCCATAGCCTGCCTCCATGGCAGGTTCTTTATCTCGTTTCTCTCTCCCTCTCTCTCTTTTCATTCTCTTACATATTGTGGGTTGCAACACATACACTTAGAGGCCATCATGTGCATTTTTTTGCCTGTATTTAATGCTCAGTTCTAGGGTGGCATTAGCCCTTTCAACATTTATACGCACATGATCCAAGGGTTTCTTCTTACTCAAGTATTAATACAAGCTTTTGTGACCAAATCATTGAACTGTCAGAAACATGTAAATGTGAAAACATGTAAATGTGCACCACATCCTATCATTATTCTTACCATTCTCCGAAAGGAGGGTGTTTCTCTACTTTCCTTTCTTCTAGGTTACATTTTCATGAAAATTTATGAAAGCACTAAATAGAAAACTACCAAAGGAGCCAAATTATAATGAAAACCTGGGCGTCAACTTTAAAATTATATGCCATTGTGCTTAAATTCATTATTTAAAACAAAGCTTTACTTTTTCTGTTCCTTTTCTTTCCCCTATGGTCACATGCTCTTACAGGTACATCAGTGCATTCTTCATAGAAGCTTGGGTTCTTTGTAAGAGTATTCTTCTTAAGAAAATTCTCCTTAAGAAAATTCTCCTTAAGAAATCAAGTATCCGGAGATTGACCTCTGAAAATGACAGGAACTTGCCATTAGAGAGCATCTTCTCTCCCTTGACACACGTCAGTGGTGTCACACAGGTTCTTCCGTAATTGCTGGCATCTTTCTTCCATGCTGTGCTTGGCGTCCTGGGCTTTCTGGGGAGCTGTGAGAAAGAAGTTTTCACATATGGAAACTAATGTGAACTAGTATGTGATAATAGTATGTGATGCCGATAACTAATGGTGTTATGGGTAATCATGAAAGCTGGTGGGCTGGATTAGTGCACAGGCGGGTGAGGGGATAGGGATAAAGAGCGCTTATGTGCAAGTATTCGCAAGCTAGTGAAATTGCCTCTCTCTCTGGAAAGGGCTCTGAAGCTTCCAGTCCCAAGTCCCAGAGACAGTGCCTTCAGCCATGGAGTCTGACCTGAGAGAGGTTCATTGTGTAGGGAAGCCCTGCTTGGCTCGTCCTGCTGTACCTAACCTATACGAGAAGCTCTTTGTTAAGTATCAACACCTAGAATTCATCATATAGTGCCTTGGCTGATTCTGGAATGATGCAGACAATGGTTCAAAGATTTCCCGAGAAATTAGGATAAGTGTAGAAGCATCCAGTCTCTCACTGTACTCTCCTTTGCCTAGGAAATGTGTTCCTGAAATGGGGACTTAAAAATGGCGTTGTTGGGCCGGAGCGATAGCCCAGCAGGTAGGGCGTTTGCCTTGCAGCGGCCGGCCTCTGCCCGGCCTGGGTTCGATCCCCGGCATCCCATGTGGTCCGCCGAGCACCGCCAGGAGTGATTCCTGAGTGCAGAGCCAGGAGTGGCCCCTGAGCATTGCCAGTGTGACCCAAAAAGGCAAAAAAAAAAAAATGGCATTGTTTTGAGATCAGGGAAAGGTGCAGTGGGTCTGAGGTGACACCTTAACTCAATTCCCTGGGCACTCCTGGGTGTGGCGAAAGTGGCAGTGCTCAGAGGTTACTCCTGGCTCTGCACTCATACAGAATGTTGGTGATTGAACCCAAGTCAGCTGCGTGCAAGGCAAGCACCCTGCCCGCTGAACTATCTCTCCAGCTCCTCTGGCGTATAAAGTCTTGATCAGACCTTCATCCTGTTCTTCCAGCATCAACCCCTAATACTCCCTACCCATAGCCTCCATTCGTCCATATTCCATGTTCCTTTTATGTCTAATTCCCTTCTTTGTTCAGGATAACTCCTCTGAGAGCCGTCTCAAAGGCCACTTCCCTCACTCTTTCTCATCACATTTATCCAATTGCGAGTGATTCCTCCTCAGTTTTCAGAGTTCTATAGAAGCTGTGGGCCATTGAGTACCTATTACCTCACCACGCCTGGCAGCCCCAGGATTAGAACGACCGTGCAAATTTGCCTTTTCTGCTGAATGATACTGTCAGGCAAGCATTTGAACTGACTCTGTAGTAACTGTTTGATAATATTGATTACTCTTTCTTGTTTTTGTTTTGGTTCAAAAAAAATTTTTGGGTCACCCCCTCAGGGGGTTACTCCTGGTTCTGCACTCAGGAATTACTCCTGGTGGTGCTCAGGGGTCCATATGGGATGCTGGGGATCGAACCCAGGGCGGCCGCTGCACAGCAAACGTCCTACCCTTTGTGCTATCATTCTGGCCCCCAAAATTTTTGAAATAATTCCTGTAGTACTTACCTTTCTCTGCCACATGGTTTAACACAGGTTTGTAGTTTTTCTGGGTTTTCCATGTGTATATTTCTCTTATCTCTCCAAACTAAGACTGAAGCTACTATAGGATGTTAAGCTGTACCCCAAAATGTACAGTTTAGTAAATTAATGCCACATCAATAAAAGGTTATTAAAAATGAAATAAGATATATAGGATGTATTTAAAATGGGTTACTTGGCTCCTTAAGAGTAGAGTCATATTCCTTGATAACTATTTGCTGTCTTACTGTTTTTCTCACTGATTAATAAACAAAATTGGGTTCTTCTTTGCCACCTATAGATGAACGTTTCTTTTTTGGTGACTTATCACCAGAAAAATTAGATAAGACATAAATCGTTTGATTCTTGCCTCCTACTCAAATTCTTCTTAACTTAAATCTTCTCTCTTTACTAGTCAATAATGAAATTGTGTTTTTGTGATTATTTACTTATGGGGGTTGAGCCAAACCGTGTGGTGCTCAAGGTTCTTGCTAGCAGTACCCTGAGGCCCCTGTGGGATACCTGTGTTGGTTGTGTGTGAGACTATCTCTAGCCCCAGTAATACAATTACAGTGTATAGTGCTAAGGAAATTGTGTCCAAGTGTAGAGGAGGTAGTGCAAATCTCAGAAGATGCCAGAGTGCACTTTCAGAGATAGGTGAGACATTCTCCTCCTGATCGGACGGTGGTCGGGAACTTTGATGACCCTAAAACCTCCCTTATTTATGTGATGACCCCGACAGACTGGATTTCCTACAGAGTAGGAACTTAGTTTCTAACTTGGCCTTCACTTATATAATAAAGGGGTTTCTTGTACCTCCTTTTCTCTCTGGAATGTCAGAGTCTAACTTTAGCTCCGTCCTCAGACTGGCTGCAGCCTTTGGGATGCCTCCCAGCCCGTTTCAGTGTCCTGCCCCCAAGGACGTTTTGCCCAGCCTTTCCTGCTCCCCTCCTCACAGCTCTTGGGAGGAAGCTCAGAGTGAGGTCGCTTGTCTTAGTAAAAATTGATGGACATCCTCCCCTCTGGAAATCATCGTTCTCAGGTACTGGAAGTAAAAGCAATGGAAAAGAAACCTTGCGAGTCTCAGACGCGGCTGGGGAAGCTGGAACTCCGCTTTCCCCAGGCTCAGCTGACCATGGGGCTCCCAGGAGGACAGATGGGTTTTGGGAGTGGGTCCATCACCTCCGGGGGGTCCCGGAAGCAGCCGGATGAGACTCGCCCACCACACTAGCCACCACCTTTGCTGTCCGGACGCTGGGATACTACCTCACGACCAGATTAACACCAAAACCAGTTCGAGCCCAGGTCGGTGGCGCCATGCGCCGCGGCGTCCATCAAAGTAGTGGAAACAGTTATGTCCTTTAATGCACTGCATTCTACGATGTACAGGAAAGTTTGGCGGGAGGGAGAGATAGAGAGGAGAGAAAAGACAGAACCCGCCAAGTAGTTGAAGTGTGGGAGGGGGAGGGAGGTGGGGATATTGATGATGGGAGATGGGTTCCGGTGGAGGGATGGGTGTTGGAACACTGTAGAACCAAAGCTCTACATGAGCATCTTGCAATTGTATGTCTAAAATGGTGTAATAAAATTTTGGGGGGGAAAATTATATATATATATATTAAAAAAAAAGAAACCTTGCAAACCAGTAAGACCACGTTTAGCCTGCCACTAGTTGATTCTTTTAATTGGTGGGATACTGCCTGCATTAATAGGCAGATTCGCAGTTTTTAGCCTTCCCTAAAGAATTGAGTTATATCAGCGAGCGACACTCCTGACCCTCTTTGATACATTTCTTTAAAATCAAATTTAAAGGTATTACTCTTTCGTTTATTTTTGGTTTTCTTGAGTCACACCGGGAAGTGTTCAGCGCTTACTCCTGGCTCTGGCTGTGCTCAGGGTTCACTCCCGGCAGGGACCAGGCGGCCATGTGAGGTGCTGAGATGGAACCCAGGTTGGCCACGTGCAAGCAAGTGTCTAGTTCACCGTCTATTTCTTTGTCCTCTATTAATATGATTTTTGTAATGCTACAGTCTTGGTTCTGGAAAATCAAGTTATGAACAGAGAATGTTTGTACCTTTAACTGCAATTTTTCCCTAACTTTATATACAGTCTTTAAAAAAATTATAGCATGTGAATTAGTGAATCAGTGAATTACTGAGGGGGCCTAGCTGCCGAAACCCCTGGCCACATGATCTGATAAGACCTTATGTATCTATCGATACTCTTTAAAAACTGCCACTCTGGTTAATGATTGCTGGTTTATTTTCCTACAAAAGAAAGGCGAGGAAAATGTCCCTTGACAGCTTATTATGTGCATGGCAGACGGAAGGTCAGGGGCCTTTGGGTAGTCTGCTCAATCCACAGACCTCATCCTGTCTGTGGATGCTGGAATATTCCTGCTGGCCATTTCTCCTTTCTCTTCATGGAATCAGTTTGAAAGCTCCTAGTCTGTTGGGTTTATTTAAAATGCAAATAAAAAATTTGGCCTAACTCCAAGCCCTTGGAAGAAATAGGAAGCTTGATTGAGGGCCGTGGGAATGCCAGGGAACAAATATAGTTGGAAGTAGGACTGTGGACTCTAGATCTTTATTTTTGCATCTGTGACTCAGGGCAGGTGAAGTAGACAGTGTCCTAAGTTCACTCTGACAGAGTTAAATAGCACTGGCTAACTGAAACCCTCTTCATGCCAGGAATCTGAAAGATGCTTATAAAAACAGTACAAGCTACTAGAGATTTCTTCCCTTTTTTTGGATTAGAAAAATGCAATTGCGTTTGGGGGTTTTATATTCCTTTAATGTTAATCTTTCTGATGATTGTTTCCCAGTAGCCATGAAGCTCTTCCAGCCTCGTGTTTATAGGTGGAGAAATTTCTGCTGATGCGCTGCAAATGTGCAAGCCTGTATTTTGTGGCCTCACTCTCCTTGCTAGGAAGCCCTGATTTCCCTAAGGGGAATGCTGCCTGCCACATAAGGCTTGTCCTCTGGTAACAGATGCTGTCTTATAATAATACCAGTTTTGCTGGTATTAAGATGGCAAATAGAGCTGGGATGATTTTGTGATCGTTGTGTGCAGATTCCTGAAGCAACCAGATGCCATTGGGCTACACTGGCCTGTGATAGGGTCAAATGGAAATGTTACTGGCGCCCGCTCGAGCAAATCGATGAATAACGGGATGTCAAGTGATCAAGTGTGTGCAGATACTTAATAATTCAGTTAGGAAAGATGGCCAGATATATGTTTATGTTCCTGAATATATAGATGCCAACACTCAGAGACGAGTACTGAGTTGATAGCTCATGAGGATGTCGTCTGGACAGAGCTTGTGTGTCCCTAGGAATAGCCTCCAGGCAACACTGCTCTCATGGCCCTACTTGGATAAAAACTGGTAATGGCTGGAAGCAAGAATCTTGAGCACATGAAAATGAAGCACCGTTTCCTCCCAAATAATAAAACTACTAAATACACCTTAAAAGAGAATTGATGATAGGCAGAGAACTAGAGGATAATCCAGTTTTAGTGCTTAGAGGACATCCCATACCAGTATTTGGCAGAGTATGGAGTGGAATTGTAGGTTTAACAGCATATGATGATACAGATGAGGACAAATCTCTTGAAGATTAAGGCTTAGTTAGACCCAAACAGTCTAGTTCCCTCCCACTCCCTAAGGCCTCTCCTTGTTTCTCATTGATTGGTACCTGGAGTGATAGTATAGGAGCTAAGGCACTTGCCTTGCCTCTCACCAACCCTGATTCCGTCCCTGGTACTACATGTGGTCCCCCAAGCACTGTCAGTAGTCATTCTTGAGCACAGAGCCAGGAATAGCCCCTGAGCACCACCAGCTGTGGCCCAACTCCTCGCCCCAATAAAATATTAACGTGAGAAAATGAATAAGAAAATTTTTATAAATCATTTAACAAATCACATAGGAATCACCTGTGATTACTATAAGGAAAGGTACCATTGCACAGAGGTGACCAGTAAGTTGAAGCTGTCGTTCTTTCCTTCCCACCCTCCATCAGTACTCCATAAGACTGGATAGTGGAGAGTTGTAACTCAATCCGTTAGTGATATTCCTTGCTGTTCCTTTGTTCCTTTGCCCGTGAAAAAATTAGGTGGGCAGTTTGACTAGCTGTTCATGGAAGTTTAGTTTGCTACTTTATAGATTGGGCCATATTCCCAGGGAAATGCTAAAATATTTTGACAGTGATAATGAAAATACGTTGAGGGGGTAGTTATGTAAAACAAATTGTTTTAAAATTTATTTGGTGGAGGCAGCTGGAGATAGCCCAGTGTTTAAAGTGTTTGCCTTCCTTGTAGCCAGCCCATGTTTGATCCCCAGCACCCCTCATTGTCCCCTGAGCAGCCAGGAGTCGTCCGTGAGTATAGAGCCAGAAATTATAAATTATTACCCTAAAAGCCCTGAGCGTACCTGAGTGTGGCTAAAAGCAAAATGAAAATAAAATTGGGGGAGGCCACACCCCTGGCAGTGCTCAGCGGGCTCCTCCTGGTGTGGGGCTTACTGCTGGAGGCGACTGGCGCAGGGGCCGAACCATGCGGTGCTTGAGATCAAATCCCCGGGACCCCACATGCAAAGCACTTCTCCAGCACTTTGCGTCTTTCTCCCCAGCCCATAAAATGAAGCTCTTAGGAGGATATTTGCTGAACTACGAAAGTTACACCATTATGGAAAGATATAATGATCTATTTGTCCAAGCAAGATGTTCTATAAGAGGGAAAGTAATAACTGAGACTTTTAATTTTTTAATTTTATTATATCAGAGAGACAATTACAAAGTTGTTCACGATTGGGTTTCAGTCATACAGTGTTCCAGAACCCACCCCTCCACCAGTGCACATTTCCCAGCACCAGTGTCCCCGGTTTCTCTCCCCACTCCCCAGCCTGCCTCTACGGCAGGCACTCTTCCTCTCTCTCTCTCTCTCTCTCTCTCTCTCTCACAATGTGACTTGCAATACATACATAGAAGAGTTATCGTGTATAACCTGTACCTGCTTTTAATACTCAGTTCTAGTCTAGTGGATAACTGAGACTCTTGACGTCAGTCTGACAGTTCATATGTTCGTCTATAGTTTCCTTTGTGGCTCTTTTCGTATCATAATCTAGAGATTTTTCAAAACTCGTTTTGAACCTTTGTCATTGGGCTTATAAATTATTACCCTAAAAAAAGGTGTGAGAAATTAAAGATCTGGTCAAAGTTTAAATTTTACTTCTATTTCTAGGTAGATGACTTCCCAAACCTTTTTTGTCAAATCTGTAAATAGAGTGATGATAATTAAATGCTTGCCTCTGTGGGACTATGAATGTTAAAAATAGATATGAACGCTTTAACAGATTTCACCCAAATCTGTGTTTTCATTTCTTATATTTCTTGGCCAAGTATAGTTCATAAATATATTATTAAGTACTACTTCCTTTTTTGTTATCTAAAAACTTCCTTTTAAAAAATGTCCACTTAAAAAATGAAAAAAATTAAATAAAAAAAAACCATTAATCCTGATAGTAATCTTCATTGATAGGGATATGGTAAAGGTGAGATTATATGTCTTTTCAGACCTCTACTGTGTTCATAGACTTAAATTCCATATCCTCTGATCTTTGGAGTATGGAAGTTTATTTTCAGTTCTGCCTTACTCTAGTTTCTCTCCTGTTCATTTTTATTCCTTTATATTCCCAGACTTCCCAATTCTATTATTTCACTTCCTATGTGTAAAACTGAAACCATCGTTACAGCCAAAGCTGTACATACAGTATGACACTGTACAAATGCAAATTCTTGCCTCTTTTCCTTTTGCCTGATTGTTTCCAGATTGTTGTTGATAATCACAGTTGCTGTATCACCTTGAACTTGAGGTGCTCAGAGCAAAGCCCACAGTAATTATCTCTTGGTGAATACTGCATTCTGTGATTGGTTTGGTTTTTTTTGGGTGTTGCAGCCTTTTGAAACTTACCACTCATGTGCACATGCTGCCCAGGCCCATGCGGCCAAGCACATGTGGTGCCCAAGCACGTGTGTTGCCCACATCTCCGCTCTTGAGATCTGTACTTTCATACCTAGTGCTGGGATGTGTGTGCTGGGGCTCTCGGCCTTTGGAGGAGCCCACGTCTCTCGAGAGCCTCTTTACTCTCTTTTTTTTTTTTTTTTTTTTTGCTTTTTTGGGCCACACCCGGCAATGCTCAGGGGTTTCTCCTGGCTCTGCACTCAGGAATGCTTGGGGGACCATATGGGATGCCGGGATTGAACCTGGGCGGCATGGGCCGGCCACATAAGGCAAACGCCCTACCCACTGGGCTATTGCTCCGGCCCCAGCTCTTTACTCTCTTAGTGCTGTCCCTCCTTCGCTTCCTAAAGAGCCTTCACATAAAATAAGAAAAAGAAACTTACCATTCACTTTTCTATTCAGAGTGATTCTTAGCTAAGTTAGGTTGTCATGTTGCAGGTTTGGGTTTTTAAATAGACAACACTCACATATACACATATATTTCCCATCAGTTACTTTTAAAGGGACACGTCCCATACTACCTCTTATGCAGACCGTTGGTGATATTCAAATTTCACTATTTATAAGCCCTTTTGGCTGCTGTCACTGCTAGGCCTTGATTCGTTAGGCAGGTATTTATGGAAGTCCTGCTATGCCAGAATCAGAGGGGACAAGATCCAGGCTCTCGTGAAACTTCATCTCATTCAGGGAAGGTCAACTTCAGGCACGAATATGAATTAACAGTAAAATGTCAGACATCAAACAAGGTGGACCGACAGAATGACGGGAGGGCCACTCCAGATAAGAAAGGGGCTCTCTGGGGAGGTGGCATCTGAGCTGTGATCTGCATGTCAAGAAGGATATGAAGTTCCAGGAAACAGCCTTATGAGGTTCGTCAGAGAGCAGCGCACCAGAGGTGTCCTAGGCGCAGCCGGGAGCAAGCCGCGGGAAGGAGCGGCTTTCCGAGGGGAGTTGACGGCTCTGGACGGTCGTCTGGGCACAGGTCATTGTGGGTCAGGACACTTTGAATTTTGAAATGGCCTTATAGAAACCACAGTTAGTATACTTAAGGCAGTACTTGATTGCAGCAATGCGACCTTTGCATAATTAATGAGAACGGACTTTGTGGGAAATTATTGCAAGGTTGAGGAAATGCCCACTGAACCTCTGTGCCTGTCCATGAGGAATGGTCTGATTTCTGGTTGGCTGAGACCTCCAGCACACTCATTCCTGAATTTCCTTGTTGGTTGGTCTTCACTTTGTCCACTAAGGAAGGAAATACAGAATTTTAAGATGTATCCTGGGAATGTACATGGGAAGCCAAAAACACGCAGCGGAAACACCATCCCCACGTTTATGTTCACAGCAGCACTATTCACAGTAGCCAGAATCTGAAACAACCAGAGTGCCCAAGAACTGACGGCTGGATAAAGAAATTTTGGTACATCTACACAATGGAATACTATGCAGCTGTTAGGAAAAATGAGGTTGTGAAATTTTCCTATAAATGGATGGACATGGAGAGGATCATGTTGAGTGAAATTAGCCAGAAGGAAAAAGACAGATATAGAATGACTGCATTTATTTGCTTAACATATATATATGTATATATATATATATATATGTATATATGTGTGTGTGTGTGTATACACACATATTATGATACCAGTATCCAAGGTCAGGCGAAATATAGATCAGGAGTTCTTGTCAAAGGTGGAAATTATCACAAATGTGTGGGAGTCAGAGGTTAGGTAAGACAGAGAATGGAGCAGTGTGCTAATAATTGTCGAAAGTGCTAATACTTACTAACCGAGAACTGAGCATTAAATACAGGCAAAAAGATACATATGATAACCTCTAAATGTATGTATCGTAATCCACAAAGTGTAAGGGAAGGAAGAGAGAGAAAGAGAAAAGAGATAAAGAACCCGCCATAGAGGCAGGCTAGGGGAGTGGGGAAGGGAACCGGGACGTTGGTGGTGGGAAGTGGGCACTGGTGGAGGGATGGGTGCTGGAACACTGTATGACCATGACCCAAATATGAAAAACTTAGGAACATCTTTGTAATTGTATATCTCATGGTGGTATAATAAAATACTTTTAAAAAACTGAGAAAAAAAAAAAGAAAAGATGTAGTGGGCAACATGACTAACTACTACTTAGAAGTTGATTGGTCAAAAAGGGAAAGTAACAGAGAAGATTGACACCCTTCACCCGAACAGTGTGAGGTTGAAAATCTATGAATCAGTTTGAATGATAGGTGAAATAATAAGAATGGGAGAACTCTTGTTAAGTTTTGCTGGGAATAGGAAGAAATAAATGGTATGTTAGCTGAATGGGTGAGGCAGAATTAAAAGAATTTGTAAAAATTTTCTAAAAGTCAGATGACATTAGCACAGATTTACGTGCTGTAAAAAAGAATCCGTACAGAAGTTGGCTTTCGGAGAGAAAGTGAGGGGAGTTGCAGGAGTGACATCCGTGAGAAGTGAGAAGGAAATCTGGTCCGGAGTGCAGTCAGCTTTGGTCAGCGTCCTCCTACGGCATCGTTCAGGTTGCCCCTGGGTCTAGTTTCTCCCCTAGGAAACGTTGATAATATTCTAAAGATCACCGGTTCGTTCCAAAGTGTTTTGTTATTTCTTTTCATAATGTTAGAAGACATTAGATTAGTAGAAATTTGGGGGAGACAGAGCTGAGACTTCCCAAAGCATCCCCAAAGGCAATCTCAATAAGTGTTTTTCAGAGTTTCCAAAGTCAGTAGCATAGTTCTTAAAATTCTCAGGGATCTGCAAGTTCTGGAAAATCTGACATGCAGTATTATGCCTAAGAATGTTCATATGCAGATTATCAGGGATACTAATGTGAATTTACCCTTTCTTTTCTGCATTGCCTGTTGAAAAAAATTATTCAGTTTATTTAATGCTCATGTAATTCTGAAATTTTTTTTTTGGTGCGTAAAAAGCCAAGAGCAGAGGCAGTACATTGTATGATCAGGATTGGAATTCTGCCCAAACCTCTTTTACTAATTTAGACCTGCTGGTTAGACCTGTTTCCTGAAGTGGGAGATACTGCTCGGTGCAGGTGCTAGAAGATGCAGGGTGGTGACTATCGCCTCCAGTGCAACTGGAAAGTGTTTCTCTTTGTTCGCTCCAAGAAGATGGATTTCCAGGGGCCACTGAGTGCTTTCTTATTTTCCTGGGAAGCAGGTAGTTGGCCAAATAACCCCTGGAAACCTCGGTTGTATCCTCTAAAAAAAAGATGAAAAAGTTCCCGTTGTTGTGTAACCTTTAAAGAACTGTGATAACATCCAAAACAGCAAGAACAACCGGTGCTGGCGTGGATGTGGGGAAAAAAGGGACTCTCATCCACTGCTGGTGGGAGTGCCGACTGGTCCAGCCCTTTTGGAAAACAATTTGGGCATTCCTCCGAAAATTAGACATTGAGCTCCCATTTGATCCAACAATAGCACTCCTGGGAATATACCCGAGAGACCAAAAAACACATAGCAGAAACACTATCTGTACTTCTTTATTCATCTCTGCACTATTCACTATAGCTAGAATCTGGAAACAACCTAAATGCCCAAGAACGGAGGACTGGCTAAAGAAACTGTGGTTCATCTACACTATGGAATACTATGCAGCTGTCAGAAAAGATGAAATTATGAAATTTACCTGCAAATGGATGGACATGGAGACTATCATGCTGAGTGAAATTAGAAGGAAAAGGACAGATATAGAATGACTGCATTCATTAATAGGATATAAATAGATACCAGTGTTTTACTAAATGTGTGAAATGGTAATGGCAGACTAAAACTCACCATTGAATATACACAAAGAGACTTAATTTTAAACTCTAAATATCTGCAGGGCTAGCCACAATGTGTAAAACAAGAGGGAGAGAGATGCAGAGACAGATAGACAGAGAGAGAAAGAGAGGAAACAGGGCTACCTGCTGTTGAGGCAGCCTGGGGGTGGGTGGGGGGGGTGGGTACATTGGTGGTGGAAATGGGGGCACTGGTGGAGGGATGGGTGCTGGAATACTGTATTACCAAGAACCAATTGTGATCACCTTTGTAATTGTATGTCTCACGGTGGTATAATAAAAAATTTAAAAAAAAAATAAAGAACCGTGATAAGAAAAATAGAACACGAGCCAGAGATGACATTTCAGGGAGTAATAAGGCACTTGCCTTGCATGCTGCCCACCCCACTTCAGATCAACAGCACCACGTGTGATCTCCTATGCACAACCAGATCTACAGCACCACGCGTGGATCTCCGATGCACAACCAGATCTACAGCACCACGCGGTGATCTCCGATGCACAACCAGATCTACAGCACCACGTGTGATCTATGCACAACCAAATCTACAGCACCACATGTGATCTCCTATGCACAACCAAATCTACAGCACCATGTGTGATCTATGCACAACCAAATCTACAGCACCATGTGTGATCTATGCACAACCAACTCTACAGCACCACATGTGATCTATGCACAACCAACTCTACAGCACCACATGTGATTTATGCACAACCAAACCTACAGCACCACGTGTGATCCCCTATGCACAACCAAACCTACAGCACCACGTGGTGATCTCCTATGCACAACCAGGGCTTCTCCTGAGCAGTCGGGAATGACCCCTGAGCACCACCAGGTTGCCCCGCCCAAAAAAAAAACTTGTTATCTCACATAAAGGATAATTATTAAAAAATCAGTGTTTATGAGTCTAAACTGTCACTGTAATGTTGGTAAACATCACCACACACTTCATTCCAGAAATGTAAAGATAATTCAATATTAGAAAACCGATGACTAATCATATTAACAGAGTAAATTTTTTAAATTATTCCCATAGTTGCTCAGTTTTTAATTAAGAATTTTGACTGGATACCTAGGCCATAGCAACAGCATAGCAGGTAAGGCATTTGCCTTGCACATGGCTGACCCGGGTCCTATTCCTGGCATTCCGTATGGTCCCTGAGCTTGCCAGGAATGGTTCCTGAGCACAAAGGTAGGAGTAATCCCTAAGCATCAACAGGTGTCTATAAAAAAAAAGTTTGAATACCTTTATAGCATAATAAACTTTCTCATACAGTTTATCTCTTCCAAATAAAAAGTCTTGGTACTTTTCTTACTGTTTTTCAGTCGCAGTGCCGTGATTTACAGTACCGCTTGATGGTACTGTCATAATACATCATTTTGCACCATTACCAGAGTGTCTCCCAGCGTCCTGGGACCCCTTCTCTGCACCCAGCTCCTTCCCAGTTCTTAGTAAAGTATTAAAAAAGAAGAATATTCTCATAATATCTGAAAGTAGCCAATTACAGACTTAGAGGAAAAAAGATGATATCCTCATTAACAGAAAAAAATATGAATATATATGATATATACATATTGTACAGATGTCGCTCAACAAATGTACATCCCCCTGTACTCTTTCTCTCACTGCTTGGTGATCTCTCTTTGTAATACGAGGCCAAGGGGTTTGTCATCATTTGATACCATCTCCTTGGGTTTTTCCTATACACCACAGCTGAAATCATTTGTATTTGTCCTTCTCCCTCTGACTTATTTCACTTGATGAGACATGCTCCAATTCCATCCACATTGCAACAAGCCACCTGATTTCATCTTTTCTTATAGCTGAGTAGTGTTTTATTGTGTATATGGTAATGAAAATCTGCAAATAGAGAATGATAGGTTCATAATTCTAAATCTTTTTAGAAAACTGAACTTTAAATGCATGTACACTGATGTATAAATTTCACTTCAGTAAATATGCAATGAAATAGTACTTAACTATCAAATATATTGTCTTTAACACCAGGGATAAAAATTAATGTAAAAATATGGGGCTGGAGAGATAGTACATCAGGTAAGGCTCTTGCCTTGCATGTGGCCAACCCAGGTTCACTCTCCAGCACCCCATATGATCCCCTGAGCCTGCCAGAAGTAATTCCTGAGTGCAGAGCCAGGAATAAATCCTAGAAAGCCAGCTATGACCCCAAAACCATATTAATTATTTTTAATAAAAATTTACGAAACCACAGGAAACTATAATGCATGGTAGAAAATGTTAAGAAGGAAGTTATTCTGCATGTAGTAATACATGTTGTAGTATTTAAGTCAAGTGTGAAACTATCATAGGAAGAGACAGAATCATTTTGATTCTAGAGCTTATACACATTGAAGGAAACGATATATAGTAATGTCAAATAAAGATGGTGTTTTTCCTCAGTGCAAATAGTGTGTATTATTTATGAAATAGTGTTTCACATCTAGGTAACTCTGTTAATCAGCATTTTTATTTAAAAGTAGGAGAAAATAATCCTGACAAGCTTAGTCAGAAGACAGGTGTAAAGAAAAGATACCGGTAGCTCAGTTCATGGAAGACAAGCTCGGCAAGGGGAGTGAGTGTGGAGTGCGGAGTGTGTGTGTGTCCCCTCAATGGAAAACCAAGCACAGCAGATTGTGTGTGTGTGTGTGTGTGTATCTGACCCCTCAGTGGAAAACTAAGCTCGGCAGATTGTGTGTGTGTGTGTGTGTTCCCTCAATGGAAAACCAAGCACAGCAGAGGTGTGTGTGTTTGTCCCCCTCAATGGAAAACAAAGCACAGCAGAGTGTGTGTGTGTGTGTGTGTGTGTGTGTGTTTGTGTGTGAGTGAGTGACCCTCAGTGAAAAACCAAGCTTGGCAAATTGTGCGTGCATGTGCGTACGCGTGTCTGACCCCTGCCTTTTGTCCCGCAGACTGAGACCTGGGCTGAGGCTACGTCTTTGCTGCCAGGGAGGGGGAAGAACGCCCACCCGCCCACCTTCGTTGCGAGGCAGGAGGCAGCGCACTATAGCGCTTCCTAACCCAGATAGCAAGGTGTCCAAATGCCAGGAAGCCCCAAGTGACAGATTTATACTAACATTTGGATTAGCTCAAATTAGAACCATTCTTTCTATCATAGACCGAAATTAATTCCACATGGATTCCCATGAAATGTAAATGTAAAACTTGAGACCATAAAAATACTTGAAGAAAATACACGTGAATGTTTATGTAATCTTGGTTTGGAAAAGTTGTGAGCATGATATAAAAATCAGAAAACCATTAAAAATGTCAGTAGAGAATGTTAAGTGATCGAGAAAGTGAATCATGGTCTGTTAAATATATAGATATTAAAATGGTATATGCCAAAACATTAACAGTGGTTTTCTGAAGATGTGACTAAAGAGGTCCCACCCTCCTTCATTCTCCCTCCCTGTTTTGTAAGATTTTTTTTTTCAAAACTTGTTGTTGCTTCTTCAATTTGTATGATGAGACTTGGTTGTGAGAATACTAAATATCTGAATCTCCGTAGGTAAATTTTGTGCTAAGCTCTGCAGGAGTGAAAATCCTTCTCCGAGAAGGTGATAAAACAGTGCTTTTAGACACACCCAGAACTATAAAAAGATTGTTTTAAAGCAGCTATTGGAATTTGCTCCATCTGGTGGCACTTTAAAAGAAAGAACTGAATAATTAGATGGTGACTGTAAGAAAGCCCCCAAGATCACGATGTTTCTCTTACCTCCCCTAGCGCTTTTTGTTTTGGTTTGTTTTATTTGGTCATGTTTTTAAGAAAAAACCATCTGGGAGGTTAGGGACAGACTAGTTCATACTCAGGGCATTGGCATCTGAGGAGATGCCTTACAGATGCGTCGGTTCTGGAGATAATATTATGGTGACCTCTGTTTCATCACTTGATGCTCTTATCTGCAAATAGTGATTGCCCATTATTTCCTGATCACTGGTAATTCTTTGATTCCTGCAGCTTGTTCTCTCTTCCTTTGGATCTCTATTTCAGTAAGGGATACTCAACATCTCTTTGACATAACAGATACACAGCTGGGCTCTTGTGTGAGTCGTCTTCGTGAAATGAAAGGCTTTTCACAGCAACCTTGGTACTCCATGACGGGAGCCCGTCAAGTTCCAGAAGGCACATTAGTGTAGTTTGAGGGATCTAAGAAGCAAAAAGGAAAGAGAAAACAAAACCAGATGCTTATTTCATTCTTGTCAAGCGGCTGCTTTCTACCTTGTAAAAGTAAAGCAGACTTTCTGGTTTTTAATTTCTTTTTCTTAATGATTTTTTAATATTCAAAAAATTACAAATCAATACACATGATCTTACCAGAATTATCTAGTTCAGACTGCTGTGCTCTAAGAATTCTTTCTTTAAAAAAAAAAAGACTTTCTTCTGTGATCATGTCCTAAAGGGACTCATTGAGTATTTCTGTTGTTTTTATTTCTCAGTCATAAACAGCTTGACTCTGAACTTACGTAAGTTTTAGTATCTTTATGTCTTCATTCTTCATGTTAATGTAGGAACCCTGTTGCTCTGGACTGGAACTAAATTGGTCTACAACTGCTTTTGATATTATGTGGCCTAGTTTAACAATTTCACCTAAACCATTTTTTTGCCAGGTAAAACAACTAAGAAGTCTTTGTAAGTTTTCAATTATTCATTTCTTAAGTACCCACCACTTTCTCTGGCTTAAATTTTAGTTTTTCCTCTTAAAATTATATGTCTTGATAGCTTGGAGCAGGTAGCAGCTAAATGGAAGGGAGAAAAACCCTTTTCTTTTGGGGGCATGGAACTAAGATCAGTTACACTGACCTTGAATTCTTTTTTTTTTATTTTTTTTTAATGTTTTAAAATTTTTTATTTTTACAATTACAAAGATATACAATTAAAAAAGTTCATATTTGGGTTTTGGTCATACAGTGTTCCAGCACCCATCCTAACACCAGTGCCCATCTCCCACCACCAACATCCCCGGTTCCCTCCCCTTCCCCCAGCACTCCTCCATGGCAGGTTCTTTATTTCCTTCCATTTCTCTCTTTCTCTTTCCTTCCCCTCCAGACTATGGATTACAGAACATACATTAAAGGGTTGTCATGTGTATCTTTTGCCTGTATTTAATGCTCAGTTCTAGGTTGGCATTAGTACCCTCGACAATTGTTAGCACACTGTTCCATTTTCTGTCTTACCTAGCCTCTGACCTTGAATTCTTTGACATGAATGTCTGCGTTTCTGGGGTCAGGAATCTGCGTCAGTTGGGAAAGTGCAACGTGGGTGAATTTAATTCCTAGGCTACAAAAAAGAGACAGGTTTGAGGTTCTGTTCATAGAATGCCGTGATCCTCTGAGAAACGCAACACCGAGTCCACAGCGGTTAGGAGTAGGTGCTCCGTCGAGGCACTGTGCCCTCCGCCGAGCAGTCCTCAGGCATGTGGGTGGGCATCATGAATCAGACTAATGAAAGTGATTTCTTGCTCTCTCTAGGCGCAGCTTATTGCCAGTTCATGGACATGCTCTTTCCAGGCTGCATTAGTCTGAAGAAAGTAAAATTTCAAGCAAAGCTGGAACATGAGTATATTCACAATTTTAAACTTCTGCAAGCATCGTTTAAGCGAATGAATGTTGATAAGGTAAGAGATGAACCTGCTACTCCATAAATACGGTCCTTGAAGTTGTTTTGCCCAGAAATGCAAAAAATTTCAAAATGTATCAGAAGAATATAGCTCTCACTTTCTTACTTGCACGGGTGTTTTTGTTTTGTTTTGTTTTTTGCTTTAAGATTTATCTAAAGGTGTAGCCAATAGACTAACACACTTTATCAGGAATTACAAATATAAAAGTACTGTTAATCCTGTTTTAGCAATGTAAGTGAGAAGTTTATGTGTTTGCCATCTCACACTGTGATTCTTTGTACATCTTGTTGCCTTGGGGAAATGGCAAGTTACAGTGGAAATCACACAGGCTTTAGTCTTAGCTTTATGACTTGAGCACATTTTTTAAATTCCTTAAGCCCAGGTTTCATCTACAAAATGGAACTGTACACCCCAACCCATGATTATTAATCTGTATATCAACATTTCCAGCATAGTGTCAATAGTCAAATTCTTAGTGTCTACAAAGTATTGCTTTCCCCATTGAATTATGGCAATTTTGGCGTGGACTGATACACATGGAGTTAGACTGGAGACTCAGCTGGTCTCCTGCCCCCACCCCTTCGCTATCCTGCTCCAAGTATTTACTGCTGCACAGTCAGCTCCAGATTGGGGAAGGGGAGTGTTATTGGTGGGATATCAGGGGACCCCTTCTGTCTCAGGAGTGACCCCTGGTGGTGCTCAGGGGACCAGATTTGGTACCAAGAGTTTGAACCATGAACCAGAGACATGATGCAAGGCAAGTGCCTTCAACCCTGGACTATCTGTCCAACCCCACCCCAGATTCCTAACTTAGCATATGTCTCAGGAAATAAACGTAGAATAAAAATACGCTCTGAATAAGTGAGGAGAAACCAGTGGGGAAGGATGTGAAACTTGCCTTTGCATATATCACTAAGTAGAGGGTGGAAACGAAAGTGTTATGGGGCTGGTCTATAGAACGGAGTTGACCATAGTAGTGAAGACGAGGAGAAGGACCTGGGACCATGGTGGAGGGACACGGACGCTCTGGTGGAGGGGTGGGCTGGCATGCTCTATGCATGAAGCTCCCGCACGGACAGTATTGTAAGCTCTAAAGTGTGGTGACTAAAATAACATTTTTTTTAATTTTTTATTATACCACCGTGAAACATACAATTACAAAGGTTTTCATAATTGGTTCTTGGTAATACAGTGTTCCAGTACCCATCCCTCTACCAGTGCCCCATTTCCACCACCAATGTACCCCACCCCCCTCCCGCCCACCCCCATGCTGCCTTAATAGCAGGTACCCCAGTTTCCTCTCTTTCTCTCTCTGTCTCTGCATCTCTCTCCTCTTATTTTACACATTGTGGCTAGCCCTGCAGATATTTAGAGTTTATCGCTTAAGTCTCTTTGTGTATATTCAATGGTGAGTTAAAATAACATTTTTTGAAAGACTTACTGGATTATAAGAAATGGAAGTTAAAAGAAAAGGGGAAAGTTTGGGAAACTACACGTAGTTTTCAATCTGATGCCATTGATGTTATTAACATTTAATGTTTTTTCTACATTGTGGTGTGTGGGGGCCACGTGCAGCTTCTCTATTCCCAGGAAACATTTGCTGTGCTCCTGTGTATTCCTGAATTATTGAACCTGTGGTTATATCTCTGTTCCTGGTTATATGTTTGCATTGATTTAGTCTTGCTCATTCACTCTCGCCACACTGGTGATCGTTTGTGCAAGAGTTTATTTTTATTCTACAACTGGACCAAGTTGGAACAAGGAAATGGGGAAAGCCCATTGGTGCCGAAACAGTCCAAACATCCAACAGTCAGAATCCTGACACCCCAAGCCCACGCGCTTGTGAGGACATGCTCTGACAATAAACATACCTTGAAAAGGCTCAGCCCTCCTGAGAGCTGAGCGTGTCCTTGTTTCTTTATTTTTATTGTTTTAGTTTATTTTTTATTTTACCACCGTGATATATACAGTTACAAAGGTGTTCCTAATTGAGTCTCAATCATGCAGTGTTCTAGCACCCATCCCTCCACCAATGCCCCATTCCCACCACCAATGTCCCACCATCAGTGTGCCCCTTCGACCACCATAGGCCAAAGCCCACCACCCACTCCCATTCCACATCAGCCCCCGACTTTGTTGCAACTACAGTGACCATCACAATGTATATATGGGAAGATCCTGGGAAGGACCTGGTCCTAAACTTGATTATTATCTCAGCCTGGTGCAGCTGTGCGCTGGCCTGTCTCTTCTCCAGCATTTCTGGAGATGTCACAGGGCTCGTAGCCACGCCCCTCTGGGTCACTGGAGCTGGAGGGATGAGGGGAGGGCCCTAGGACTGTGCTGAACCTGGCCAGGGACTGAGCCTGTTTCGCCGCTCGTTGCTCCATGGGCTGCTCCATGCGGGTCAGAGCCGGAGCCACCGCAGCTGTGCGCCTGGCCTGACTCTTCTCCGGCGTTTCTGGTCCTTGTTTTGTCCTATTTGCTCACAGGAGAACCAACTCCAGCTGTTTAGTTTACTTATTTAATAGCATAGGAAGTGATATAAGTTCTAGGGTGCAGGCTAAGAGGCTTGGGAGAGGCCTGTTGGTCCTGAATTCCTGATGTGGAGGATGTAGTTATACTTAGGGACCGTCTCGTATGCAATACAACAAGCAGCCCGGGGTTTGCACTTCACGCCTGATTTTTATATTGCAGGTCATTCCCGTGGAAAAGTTAGTGAAAGGACGTTTCCAGGACAACCTGGATTTCATTCAGTGGTTTAAAAAATTCTATGATGCGAACTATGACGGGAAGGAGTATGACCCCGTAGAAGCACGACAAGGGCAAGATGCGATTCCTCCTCCTGACCCTGGCGAACAGATCTTCAACCTGCCAAAAAAGTCTCACCATGCCAACTCCCCACAGCAGGTACGTCGGCAGGAAACCGAGTCCCTAGCGTCTGGGAACAGCTCAGGCGCGCCTGTACTCTCCCCTGGTTGAGTCCTCCCAGCAGGAGGCTGCGTGCTCGGTGATTTGTACCATTGTGCGCTCGACCACGTTTATGTGTCTTAACAGTGACCTCACTGTAGTTAGTGATTTGGACAGTTGAAAAAGAACAGTTAGTTACCGTAGGCTGCAGTGGATGCTTAAACAAAAACTCCAGGGATAATTTTCCAATTCCTTCTATTTTTCTTTCTTTTGAGAAATTTCAAATAGTCTTTCTAATTTTAGTCTTTTTATTGTTTAAATGCTGACAAAAACACCAGAATATGGATTGATTCTCTTTTGGGGGAAGTGGGGGCGGAAAGGTGCTTCCCAGGTCGGTGCTCGGGGGCCCATAGAACACTCCGAGAAAAAACGCAGCCTCAGGCGCTGGTGGCTCAGCGTCAGGACTGAGGATACAGGGCTGCTCAGACCCGGTGGTGCTGGGCAAGCCCAGGGACTACAGGGCCCTTAGGGCCACGCCCCGCACTGCTCTGGAGACCGGGTCATGCCAGGGAACAGACACAGTGATTCTGCGTCTCCTTAGCCTCTGGACTACCCAAATCCTGCGTGGGCCTTTTGAGTACATGTCATCTTCTTTCATGCTCCGTGAGTTCTCCATCACCTGTTAATTCTCATGAGTTGTACGCCTATCCTGTATGGCAGTGTTGATTTTCCTTAGATAATGTAAGCAAAAACTTACTTACACTACTTTCTCTGAAAGTGAAGTCATTGAGGAAAAGTATTTAGACGTTGGCACTTTTTAATTTCTGTGTGGTAAAAAAATTGAAATACATCATTTGCATCCTTACCATAGAAATACTGGTGTTACCAGGCAGAATTTGTTTGGTAAAATTGGGGTTATTGCTATAAACACCAGTTGTGGAACTCGGCAATTAAATGATACAATCCTCAGAAGCCGTTTGTTTCTGTCTCCAGCGCGGAAACCAGTGTTCACACTTCTGTTTGTCTACCTTAATTTGGTAGAGTACAAATCACTTGTCTATGCTTAACCTGCAATCAGAATGGATTAGAAATTGTTACAGTACTAATATATAATTATAGGTTTGTAATTCATTTTCGTAACGGTTCCAACAACCTTTTTCTTTTTCATTATTTCTGCTTTTCACAGTTTTCTCCCAGAAAAACTGAGACCATTGGAATTCTGATACTGTTTTTAAAATATACAAAATATATTAAGAATTATTATATCATTATTCCTTTAACTAATTCTCAGATGGTTCCAAGAGAAAAGGGGGAGGCGGGGAGAGGCAAAGAAGGAAACAAGAAAGAAGAAAGCAGAGCAGTTTATTGTTAGCAGGGGTGGAGCTGACCTGAAGGCTACCTGGATGTTCTTTTCTTTGTTGTGTTACTTTTTGGGTCACACCCACCAATGCTCAGGGGTGACTCCTGGCTCTGCACTCAGGAATTACTCCTGGTGGTGCTCGGGAGACATTAGGGGATGCCAGGGATCGAACCCAGGTTGGCCTCCAGGCAAACGCCCTCCCTGCTATGCTATCACTCTGGCCCTGGGTGTTCACTTTCAATATTCCTGTTTTGAAAACAGCTTTAAAGTTGCTTTGGCTTTGAAAGTTCTCAAAGTAAAATTGCCCCTCCCCTGGATAAGCAGGATAAGGGTGTCTTTGAAGTTCCATTGTTCTCCCTACTCCTTCCTGGATGATATAGTTATATAATTACTGTCATAAATGGTATTTTTCTTTCATTAAGAGAAATGAAAAGAAAAGCCATTATTTCTCTTACCGTTCTCCGTAATATTATAATTTGTTTTCCTTGGTTGCTCACTTTGGAGCCAGACTTGATTTTAAATCACCACGTCTGCGCCGGAGATGTGGCTCCATGGGGGAGCACGAGGCTTACATGTGTACAGAGCCCTGGTTTGAGTCCCAGCTCCTCATGATCCCCTGAGTACCACAGGGGAGCCGACGCCACCCCCCAGGGTTGGCAGGTATGACCCAAAATCAAAATAAACATGTAAATTACCACATCTGCTATTTGATGCAAGTTCTCTCACCCCACCCAGGCTACCATGCTCTTATCTGTAAAACAGAGATAGACCCATTACATGTAAACTGAGACAGATAACACAGATAACACATGAGAACACGTTATCCTCGATGCGCCAGTGGATGGATTCTTACTCATTTATATTAAATAGTGATTGTAGAGATGAAGAGAACTAGATGGATCGAGGGATTATTAGGAAGTAAAATAGATTGGATTTTGGTAATGGGTGAACATCAGGATAAAAGAGCTTTGAGACTGTGTTAGCCAGACTTGGAAGGGGATGGTAAGTTCTTACAGATTCTGAGTTTCTGATTCCTTTGTGGCATCTAGGTGAGATCTAAGTAGGCAGAAAAATTGTGCGGATCCATACACCGCTGTCTGGAGGAGCACAGGCCAGAGGTGAGCGCATGTAAATCTTCCGCACTTCTAGGTAGTGAGCTGCAAACAGAGTGAGGAGAGGGTGCTTTGAAGAACCCTCACCTAGTACACGGATTGTGCATATAGGAAAGGCTTGAACAGAAAACCGGGAGATGCCAGAAACATCTTAGGAAGCAGGGATAATGTGTCAGGGAAACAGAAAGCAGAGTGGGATTCAGCAGTGTCTCCCTTTGCTAAGGACGCAGGTGAAACAGACTGGAAGCCGCCTGCTGGTCTCTGGACTCGGATGGGGTGAGCTGGGGAATGAATTGGAGGCTAAAATCATAAAACTCCAACTCTGGAGCAATAAAACGAATGAGCGTCTAGAAAAGAAACTAAGCACAAATATTTGAGAATTCGCGACTTTCTTTTTTTTTTTAAATTGACTTACGGTGAGAGGGAATCATACCTTTAAGAGGAAAGATGAAGCAGAGGAAAAATTGAACGTCCATTTAAAACAAAACAGGCATGCTCGGCATCAAAGAACAGCAGTAGGACCTGCTCTGGGAAGACAGATCACGGAAGATGCTGAAGGTGGGGGTGACTATTCATTGTGGCACCATCAGGTAGGGTGTCGCTGGAAAGGAGGCCCAGGAATCTGACTTGTGATGGAAGTCCTGTGGAGACTGGGTCCCTCCCAACGCTGAGTGCACACGCCTCAAGTTCACAGCTGACCCGGTCCTGGCAAATGTCAGAGTAACTGCAGATCAGGTGCTTCCTTTTACAAATCTATCAGGAAAACAGAAACATTCGGGTGGTGTAGGGCAGAGGCTCCCAAGCTCATTTGACCTTGTTTTCAGGGGGAAAAAAGATCACTTGGGCTAGACTTTGGAAATCTGCTTTCTTTAAGTGAGCAAACAGAAAGCAGCGCTCCACCTCCGCCTCCCGTTGCACCTCATCCTCAGCCCTCACCACTAAAGGAAACGCTGGTGGGGAGGGGGAGAGGTGCCGCCCTAACCGACTTCATTGCTTTTAGGTCAAGACACCATGAGCAGGTTTGTAAAAGGGAGGAAAGTCCATGGAGAAGGAGTCATCGAATGTAGGAAGAACCAGGAGGACTTGATGGAGCAGGACCTTGACTGGAAAGGGAATAATTCTCCTCTGTGGGAGAGGTTGGGTCTGAGTTAATAGCAGAGAGTTTGGGAAGCAACAGCTCGGGGTGATCCAAGCTGCCCTTCAGCTTTTGTCGGAGGAGCCAGCGTGGAGAAGAGGGCTCCATGTTTCCCCAAAGCTGGCTTCCAGCAGGCAGAGGGAGGAGAGAGTGCAGGTGGGAGAGCCCCGAGTGGATGGTGTTTCTCATCTCAGGCCTTTTTCCATAGCTGTAAGGATTTGTACAGATTTGTCTTGGAACCAGCTGCCACTTTTCCAAGGCGTTAGTAGTGAAGTTGGACAGGCCTCAGGATGTCTTTCTTCCACAATCATAGTGTGTCCTTAAGTTGGCACCAGCTTCAGACTCCCCAAACAGAACTGTCGTGCCGCCGGGGCCTTGTCATCGAGGAATTCCCTGTCTGTGTTTCACCAAAGTCGCAGAGCAACTGGTGCCATTTTGATCGGAGAATTCATGAGCCTGTCAGGTACTCTCCACTCCCCGCCCGCAGGAGCCCGACCTCTCAAAGATAAAGCTTGGGAAATAAACTGAAATCCACAGATAATAAGTTTGGTTTGTTAATGCACCCTAAGGTATTCCTGAAACGCATTCCTGATTCCCTGACCCTGTTAAAAGCTCATTGGTCTTAATCAGGAGAGGCCATTTTAAAAAATCAAATCAGTCATTCTCTGTCATTCTAAGTGTCTGGCTGCTGGGCACGGTAAGGCGGTAAAGCTGTACTGTGGGGGAAAGACACTCCCAGATGCACGTCGCCGTGGAACACTTGCTTGAAAGGCGGTCATAGGAGAAAGTCCTATACAAGAGATACCTCATTTTTCTAAATACAGGAAAACCTCATTATTTTTCAAACAGTTACTCATCCAGCTTTAGGAATGGCACCAGTTTCTTTTAAGAGTCAGAATTGGAGCTTAGCCTGTGTGATAAAATTCATGCATTTCTACTTTTTCCTCATGAGAGAAATCCTAAAGGATACTTACCTAAAGTTTATTTGCTCTCTCTCGATGTTGATAATTCTAACAAAATCAGGATGCAGTTTCTCAGCACATAACTTCTTTTTTTGTTGTTGTTTAATTTTTATTATACCACATGAGATATACTGTTGGGGAGCCGCTGGGGTCCCCAACAGTATCAGGACAGAAGTTCTCGTCTACCTCCGAGACTACCGGGGAACAGATGAAAACTCACGAGTCTGGCACAGTTCCAAAAAAGGCTTTTAATAGTACAAAAGCTCTACCACCGCAATCCAATATAATGAACAAACTCTAGCTCTGGTATAATGAACAAACAGACCATACAAGAGAGCGTAAGTCTCCCACCAAGAGAGAGGATCTCACCCGAGAGGAGTCCTACACAAAAGGGGAAAAGGAAAGAGGGGCAAGTGCCTCAAGTCAGTCCCCCTAGTATATACCAAAGTAATCCTAACTCTTGATGGGAAGGGCCCTGTCAACAAAGAGCCCTAAACAGAGTGTAGAAAGGTGGTGCCACTCCCTATTACAGGTATAAACAAAGGATTACTCCAAGGACTACTTCCTTTTTCCCGAGATTCTCTTATGTAAAACTCTAAAACTAGGGAGGGAGGGGGAGGGAGGGAGGGAGGGAGGAGAGAGAGAGAGAGAGAGAGAGAGAGAGAGAGAGAGAGAGAGAGAGAGAGCGCTAGGTATAAATACATCTTAATTTCATGGGCTTCATGTAATCTAGATGGTACCCACAAGGTCCTTATTTATTATCTGCACCAGGGTGATTCTGAGTATTTGTTCTCCATATACTGAAAGGGTCACACTCGCCTGCATGAGGGCAAATGTATGATCCTTCCTATAATCTTGAAGATAGTCTGAACGTAGCCAGGGTCGCAGACTCCTGGTAAATTCTAACTGTCCCATGCTGGGTGCAGTGGGTATAAAGAGGAGCTGTGCCCAATCTAGATAACATAGAAGTCTTAGTAGATGTATAATAAGTCATAAGTTATTCAGAGTCAAGGTGACTTGTGTAACTGCCACCCCCTCTAGCAGTGGTTACATAGAAGAGAGATCTCATTAGAATGAACCTTGGTTTAAGAACATGTAAATAGATTAAGCTTGTGAGTGGATAAAACAGCAAAGCTCCCAAACTAGCTAAGCCTGTCATCCAACAATATACAATTACAAAGGTGTTCATAATTGGTTCCAGCACCCATCCAGTGAGCACATAACTTCTTAGCACAAGGAGTACACTGATCCCGATAGAAAGTACCATCCATATAAGAACCAGACAACACAACAAATCCATTATGAAAAGATCCTGGTGCCTGGGAACTTTATTCTAGAATCAAACAGCTCCATGCTATGAGTAGCCCTGGGTCTGTCTGACACCACCCTGCACTAATTACTGCACACAGTGTTCCCATCCAGCCTTAAAATTCTGTTTAATTCTCTGTTCTATCTGCCATGAACTGCTTGTAGAAACTTTTCACCTCGTGTCTCTGCCTGTGGTCTGAGACCATCCAAGTCCATCCTGTCTTCATAAACACGATCTCATTTTTTCATTTTGTTCATTCAAAACTTAAGACAAATTGAGGAGCTCGATGAGGTGAGGGCCCGCCCTCTGGGGAGGCACCGCTTTAGGTCTCAGTCCCAGCAAAGCACCATTTCGGCTGCTAAGCCAGGGTCGCTTTCTCAATTATCCCACGGTAGTGGGGAAAAGCTGATTTAATCAAACACAAGAGATGGTCTACAATTATTCTTTGTTTGGTCTTTGAATTTGTCTCTCCCCAATATTTCCTAAGCTAGAACTAGAATTAATTTACAGAGCTGACTGGAATACAGTAAGAAGAGGAGGCTCCAGAGCATCGTGTGTGGCCAAGGGACTCTGTTAGAGCTGAAAGAGTGATGGAATGGGATTATCCACGTCTTAATGATTAGGAAATGGCTTTTATAAATGGGCATTTAAAAAGAAAATGTGCTTCTATATGGTTCAAATTCCATTAAACCTAGGGGTGTTTGCCCACATGTGAAATGAAGGCACTCTGTATACTTCTACCTTCTGTTATGAGAATGTGCTAAATTTTGCTGCTACTTTGGCACGGATAGAAGTGGTTCTTCCATGAATCCAGAGATATTTAGTGCCTATAACATCTTGAACCCTGACGCCTGTAAGCTGATGATTGTGAGCTACATCTGCACCTAGAGATAGATGTCTGGAGGGTCAGTTTTTAGGGGGTGAACTCAAGAAGAACTTGGAAGTTACTGTTCCTATGGCAACTCTTCAGGAAGTCACATATAGCTCTGTATTTAAATCAGACTCCCATATACAAATATAGGGTGATGGATTTAGAGTTGCTATGGAAATGGAGTCCAGGATTTCTTTTTTTCCTTGGGGACATCAGTATTCCAGCTTTAAAATCAGATTAGTAGGTATCTAGAAAAAATAGTTTCCAAAAGCGGCAACTTAAAAAGCGTAATGGAATAAAGTCACTTGATCACTTGAATCCTGTTATTCATCAATTTACTCGGGGGGCGCCAGTAACATTTCCATTGGACTCTATCACGTGCCAATGTAGCCCAATGGCATCTGGTTGATTCAGGAATATGAAGAGCCTCAAACTGTTCCTTCAGGGTCTTGACAAGGAAATCTGACTATCTTGTAGGTGGGTGGCCATGTGATCTTTTGACATCCCTTGGGATCCAGTCGGTAACGGCTCTAGTCCAGCGGTCGTCTCCAAATCGCATACATATCCAGCCCATCTGATTTTCGATGCCTTGGCAAACGAGACAGCATCCCTGATTCTGGAATAGAGAAGGAGGTCAGAACTCCGATTCCTTCTCTCACTTGAGTGAGGCGTGATATTCCAAGCATAGCTCTTTCGATTCCTCTCTGGGAGACCCGAATAGCATTCTCATCCTGCTTTCGTAGCGCCCAGGTCTCTGAGGCGTATATTAATGCAGGGAGAACGGTAGAGTTGAAGAGATGTGCCCGGAGCCAGAGGTTATTTGACCTATTAGCTATTTCTCCGATGCCTTTGAAGGCATTCCATGCCGCTCTCTTCCTCCTGCGCAGCTCAGGTCGTTCATCATGTTTATTTCTCAACCTAGGTACACATAACTGCTGCATTCAGAGATGTCTGTTCCATTGAGAGTGAATGGGGCCTCTTTGAACAATTGTAATTAAATTGCTCATGGGAGATTTAAATAAATTCTAAAAATATATTTCACCAACTGTATTGACGACTTGAGTGCTTTCACCCGAGTTCCCTTTAATTTGGGATTGTCTGGCCTTGTTTATACAGCCTTAATCGTGTGACTGTATCTGGGGATTGACTCGTTGATCAGCATTGGAGCATGGTCAAACACCCACAAAGTGTCCTGTCGCCTTAGGGAATTGGGGGTTCCTTCTATTTCCCTAAAAGCTTTTATTTTAGGGAAAAGAGGCACTGTAGCAATTAAGAGAGTTTTTTTAATCATTCCTCTGATCTTGACTTAGTGGCCTAGAATACCAGAATACCGTCTCTCCTAGTCAGTGTACCATAAGCACTTAAATAGCACGCTCTTCGGTTACTGGTTGGTGCTTTAGTCATCTCGTTTAGATCAAGGAGGCTGATAATGTTACCCGGATTCTCTGTGCTTGTGCTTATTTCTTACTGACTCTAGTTTTAACCAGGATATGTTAATACTGATTGCAGTGCTGGTCTCCCTGTTTCTGCCTTTAATGCTATCAATTTTGTTTCTTGTCATTTAGAGCTCTATTATTAGGTTTTTGCATACTTAATGATTGTATTTTCCTCATGATCTGACCCTTTTATTTTATGAAGTTTCCCTCTTTGTTTGAAATTCTTTTTGACCCTCTCCATTCATATAGCTTCTCCATCTTTCGGACACATTGTTTGCATGGCCTGCCTTTCTTCAGGATAGCTGTCTTCAAGCAGGGCTTAGCTCTGTAAAGTATGTCTCTTGTAAACAGCATAGAGGTGAGTCTTTCCTACTTATTCTGCAGTGAAATGCGATATGCATATAAGATTTAGACCACATCAAGTGAAAAAATAGTAAACATTTTATAACTGTTATACAATTGCCTATGAAAATCCTTATGTATTTTATGGCTACCTTCTTTTACTAAAATTAATGCCTTTTTGCTTTTTTTCTGGAAAAAAATTACTAGATGGTTAACATTACAATTCTGTTTGGCAGTGCTACTTTAGTCATATGTATTTTAAAGAAACTGATTTTTTTTTAATGTTTAATTTTTTTTGCTTTTTGCTTTTCTGGGTCACACCTGGCGATGCTCGGGTTTCCCTGGCTCTGCACTCAGGATTTACTCCCTGGCGGTGCTCGGGGACCATATGGGATGCCGGGATCAAACCTGGCGGCATGGGCCGGCCACGTGCAAGGCAAACGCCCTACCCGCTGGGCTATCGCCCGGCCCCTTAAATGTTTAATTTTTTTTTCATATGTTCATTCATTCTGAACTCCTGCATTCCCTACTTGATTTTTTTTCAAGAACCTTTTAATAGCTGATTAGATGGTCTTTCCTTTATTTTTTTACAGTCTTAAATACGCATTTTTATTTTTTTAATAGTTTATTATACCACTGTTCACTATCACTATCTTCCCATTTATCATCAATTTGCTCGAGCGGGCTCCAGTAACATCTCCATATGTCCTGTCTCATGCTAGTAGAGCCCAAAGGCATCTGCTCGCTCCAGGAACATAAAGAGCCTCAAACCATTATATTAGGTTATGGGAATGACCTAACATAATTGTTACTGGTATTTGGCATATCAAATACGACACAGGCAGCTTGCCAGGCTTGCTGTGCAGGTGGCATACTCTTGTAGTCACCTCTAAATACAGCTTTTGTTGATGAACCATGCGGCCAGAAGCCAGGCTGTGATAGGCCCGTCTGCTGGATGGAGTTCCGGGAGAGGGAGGTCCGATGTGGAAAATGGCAGCCCTCATGGAGTTGGGGGTGTCTGGCTTGTTGTGAGGCTCTGCTGGGGCGGTGGGCCAGGGATAGAACCCACCATCCCTCCCGGTGCCTCGTGAGCGGCTGGGCACAGGGAGAGCTGGTAGCAGCTCTGCCCCATGTTTGTTAGTCTTTGGATCAGCATACCTGGGCCGAATTAAAAAAAAAAAAAAAAAAACTGCTGCAGGGTGGAGTCGATGATCCGGGCTGTGATAGGCTCATCTGCTGGATGGAGTTCTGAGGTGAAGGAGGTCCAGATGTGGAAAATGGCAGCCCTCATGGAGTCGGGGGTTGTCTGGCTTGTTGCAAGGCTCTGCTGGGGTGGCGGGCCAAGGCTAAAACCCGCCATCCCTCCTGGGTGCCTCTGTTAGATATACAATTACAAGATGTTCGTGTTTGAATTTTGGTTCTACAGTGTTCCAACACCCATCCCTCCAGCCCTGCCTATCTCGCATCACCAATGTCCCCACCTCCCTCCCCCTTCCCCAGCCTGCCTCCATGGCAGGTTCTTTATCTCCTTTCTCTCTCTCCTTCTCCGCTTCCCTTTCTTACACATTGTAGATTGTAATATATTCTAGAACATGATTGGTTCCACTAGTTTGATGTACCGGTCCGACCACAAAAATGGCAGGTATTATGATGGGAGAGTCTCATCTGGCTGCTTCCAAGCCCTACAGAGGTGATGGGCCCACTCCCAAAATCCATCTTGCCTCCTGGAAGCCTCTCATGGCCAGTTGAGGTAGTGGAGAGCTGGATTACAGCTCTCCCGTGTGCTTCTGAGTCTCTGCATCATGGCTGAGAGCCCTAAGGCAGTTAGTGGGCGGGGCCACCATGTCTCTGGGACAAATCAGAGAGGGGAATGGGGACCCCAGCTCCATCTCCAGGAATGCCCGGTGACTTCCGCCTCCGAGAGCCGCCTACCTGGGCTCGAACTTCGCTGCTCTGAGCTGGTCTTGAGATCAGCACATCTCTTGCTTGGGTTCTGATGAGCTGTGGGGTCCAGACCGTGATAATGGTGGCTATTATGAGAGAGTCTCATCGGCTGCTTCTGAGGCCCTACAGAACTGATGGGCCCACTCCCAAAACCCATCTTGCCTCCTGGGAGCCTCATGGTCAGCTGAGCTAGGGGGAGCTGGATGGCAGCTCTTCCCCATGTGTCTGAGTCTCTCATCTTTCTATCTCTTATTTCTGTCTCTGTATTTCTCTCTCTTCTACACCTTGTGACTTGCCTTACGGTTTATGATGCAATTATCTATGAGTATATTCACTAGTGATTTCTAATGTGACATTATAGTTCCTCATTCCCCATCAACCTTCCCAGTTTTACAACTACAATGATCATTATGTAGTACAGATGTGAAAGATACTGGGAAGGACCTGGTCCTAGCCTACTTTGTTATCTAAGCCTCTTGCACGGCTGCGCACTGTTCTTCCCATGTCAGACCATCCACCATCCAGGGCCCACAGGGCAGAGCCCTGGGGGTATAGACAAGCCTGTCTCCTGTCTGCCACCTGCCAATGCAGCCGGGCACCACAGCCACACCTGCAGCACCTCAAGGGGCAGGTGGCCTGGTCTTTCCTTTAAACCTCCAAAGCGGTACCTGTTTCTCCTAGTGTTACTTCTCCTATCTATAAATAGGATTTTTTATCGGGTGTAGTCAGGAGTCTCTTTTTACCTTTGAATTGCAACAATGTGACCATGTTGTACCTAATCCTGATCTCTTGATCTTGTTTTGAATTCTTTACTTCTTATATCTCTTGATTAAAGACACTTACTTGAGAGATTTTCATCCATTATTATTTTCAGAATTCTGTTCTTTTAATTTTATTTAATTAAACACTGTGATTTACAAAGTACAAAGTTTTTCGCAATACAGTTGTTAGAAAGACTCATCGTTCAACACCAATCCCACCACCAGTGTGCCCCCACCACCAGAGACCCCCATTTCCCACCCACCCCCCAATCCATATCCCTTGCCTGCTCCCTTAGCCGGCATCAATTATGTTGATCACTACTGCCCATATAAGGGAATAATATTGATGAAGTCATGGCTTTTTGTCTGGGTTGTTCTGTGGGAGTCTGGCCTATTCTGTTCTTGGATTCACTTTCTGGGTTTCCAGAACACAGTGGTTTTCTACTGTCGACTCAGGGCTCACCACCGCTACACCTACGGGCAACTCCTATTTCACATTTATCTCAGCCTCTATTTGAGCTTGTCCTACACATACTCTGAATAATCTATTCTATATTGCTCATTGGTGTCATTTCTGTAAGTACAGTTGGTGAATGTGGTCTTAGATGAAAGTCATTGGAGATTCTTAAAATCATTGTGCCCTCTGACCCACTGTATAGGAAATTTTCGATATGTTCCCACAGACCACACATTGTGTCCACACATTTAGGATTCTATGAGATGTGATGGGATACGTGTTAGATGGGCATACCAGCTGTGGTTGTGTTGTGTGAGGTTTTCTGGTCTCTGAGAGTTGGGGGTAGGCAAGGGCCAGAACCTGCTCCCTTCCAGGACGCCCCATCAGCCTAGCACAGGGCGAGCAGGCAGAAGCTCCGCCCTGTGCCTATGTGCCTGGGTTCTGGCTGACAGTTACCAACAGTTCTGGGCGGGGCCACCAGACCTTTATGGACGGGACTGGGGTGGGGAAGGGGCCCCAGCTTCAGCTCCCTGGAAAGCCTGGGGACTTGGTCGCTGAGTCCTGCATACCTAGGCTTGAGTTTGGTGTCTCTCTTGGTAGGCCTGTGTCCAGCTGTGAGACCTTGAGGATGGCTGTGGTTGTGTTGTGTGAAGTTTTCCGGCCTCTGAGAGTCTGTTGGGGGAAGGGGGCATGCATGTTTTTAGAATTCTTGCAGCTAAATTCTTTTATCCTGAGATATTCTTCTGTCATTAATGCATATGTTAGAGCTTTTAAAATGACCTCACTGCTAATCATGATTTTCTCATCTTTAAATGTGATTGTGTCTATTGAGACAACTTCAGTATGCCCTCTTTTCCCTCTGTCATCTCTGTTGAGCACATTTTTAAGTTGCAGCAGCCATGTTTCCTGATTCAAAATGTTTATTACTTACCTGCCTTTTCATTCACTGTGAGAATCCTTTTTAGCGTATAGCTGCTTTCTAAGTTCTTAGATACTAAACCCCACATCCTGACCATGTCACACTGGCATCTGTTGTTTCTCTTTTCCTCTGAGAATATGTCACAATTTCTTGGCTCTTTATATGTCAAGCAATTTTGGACTCCATCCTAGACGCTGCAATGCTATGTTGGGGAGAGTCTGGATTTTGTTATGATGCTCCAAAGAGTGTTGATACTTTTAACAGTTTCTTAACTCTATTAAAGACCAAATAAAAAGTACTTAAGAAGTTAAATTCCTCCCAAGAGGTCCTAGTCTTGGCCTCAAGCCTCTGCCTTTATGCAAGATTTCCTTTTCCTTGTTATTGCCAAACTTAAAGTTTTGGTTTTCCCCTTTAAGAAACTCTACCTTTTAACTCCAGAAATGTCAGTCTCACCCCGCCCTCACTCCAAACCCTCTTTGCTTACATTTTCCCATGTGTACTTTGTAAACTAGATTAGTTCCTGACTGGACTTCTTTCAGACCCATAGGATAGGCACAAGGCATACTTACTTCTTACCCCTTCACGGTCCTCCCACCTAGTATATACCTTCTTGATACTAAGATCTCAATGTCATCCATCCTCACCAAAAGTTTAGCTTTCAAGGATCATGCAGATCAACTCAAAAGAAGGAGAGTGCATTTTTCTTATACCAGTCCCTTAATAAAGAAGACTTCAAGTGAATGTTAGCTAGCATGCTAGATCATAGCTATTGCTTAGTATTTTTTATTTTAAAGAAACTGTTAATTAGTTTTTTATTTTAAAAAACTATTAAATATATTAAGTAGTTTATTATTATGTTGCGAGGCGCCCGGGAGGGGATGGCGGGTTCTAGCCCTGACCCCAGCAGAGCCTTGCAACAAGCCAGACAACCCCCACTCCATGAGGGCCGCCATTTTCCACATCCGGACTTCCCTCTCATCAGAACTCCATCCAGCAGATGAGCCTATCACAGCCCGGCTCGCGCGTGGCCAAGCAGCCGCAAGGTTCATCAATAAATGCTGTATTTAAAGATGACTACAAGAATATGCCACCCGCACGGCAGAGCCTGGGAAGCTACCCGTGTCGTATTTGATATGCCAAATACCAGTAACAATTATAGACCTCATTCCCATGACCTGATGGGATGGTTTGAGGCTTTTTATGTTCTTGGAGCAAGCAGGTCCCTTGGGCTCTACTTGCATGAGACAGGAGATGTTACTGGTGCCCACATCTCCAACATATGGAGATGTTACTGGTGCCCACTCGAGCAAATCGATGATGAACGGGAAGATAGTGATAGTGATGATGATGATGATGATGATGATGATGATGATGATGATGATGATGATGAATTATAGTAAAACCTGGTAAGAAAGGGCTAGAGACATAGCACAGGGAGCTTCAACACTTGCTTTTATGAGTTGACCCACTTCAATCCCAGCACTGCTTCTAGTCTTCTCAGTACCACAAGAGGTCACTACTGGAGCTCAGAGTCGGGCAGCCCCAAAGCACCTCTGAATATGGCCCCAAAACTTAAAACAAGACCAAAAAAGACGTGGAAGAAAGGCTTATAATGATCCGACTAATTATATTCTTAGAGGACACCCCCCTACTTTCTGGAAGGAAGTATTAGTGTTTTTGTTGAAATACTGGATACAGAGCAGAGCGAAGAGTCATGAAGAATTCAGGAGCTTCAGATAGGAATCTCTGGCAGTGTCTATGGAAGAACCCAAGGGCTTCATCCAAGGAAGATCCATGCATTTTTAATCTCTATCCCAACGTGCTTCCTGGGACAGCTTCTTTGATGGAGGATTTACTAATTCAGTCTGTACTTTATAATTATTGGGGAATATATCTGGATCACTATAAGCATTTTTTTTCTTGAACAAAAAGCATGTTATAGTTTTTTTTGGGGGTGGGGGTCGGAGGATCATCCCAGAAGTCATTTTGGGGGAACCACGCATTGTCAGGGGGTTGAACACGGAGCCCCACATGAAAAGCAGGCATGTGGCATTTAGTGACTCTCAGTTATCTTTTGAAATCAAAAGTCTTTTGATAATCTACCCTCATTGCCCCACCCTCAGTAATTTTATTTAAAACTAGAATTTTTCAGAGCTTGGAGATGAAAACGAACAAGGCATCATGGTACTATTGCTGTATAACTCTTAAAATCTGAGTTCAATGGGAATAGGATATTTTCATGAGAAGTTAGGGAAAAGGAAAGTATTTCAGACATAAAGGGGCCAGCTTTAACAGACTGAGCATGTGCACTGCATGCAGAAGGCTTGGGTTTGATCCCCTGCACCACGTGGCCCCTAACCACCAGTGCAACTGACCCCAACCAAGCAAAAGAACCAAAAGTAGCCCCCAAGCACATTGGATGTGGCCTAAATCCCACAATAAATAAAATGTAGAGGTAGTCATCAGATATAGGAGTTTGAAATTGTTGAGTACATACTAAGGGCCCACTCACCTTCTCAGCCCTTACTATGTACAACTTAGTTTTACCTCTTGGTAATCCTAAATGGGAGATAGTACCATTAATCCAGTTTTAAATTGAATCTGAGGCACACAGTCATACACTAGACTTTAGGAATCCCTTTAGGAATCCAGACTTGAAGGCCTGCCCTGGGACCCCAGAGCCCAGGCTCTTTAACATTGCCTCTCGGGTATTGTGGGTTGTTCCTAATCCCCTCTCCGCCCTGTCCTAACCTGCAGTGTATTTTCACACGCCAGGAACGATTTGCACAGTGCATGGAGGAAAGGAACAAAAGGCTGTACCGTGTTGCCAAGGCTTGAAACACAGACCACATGCTGTTCTGGTCACATGGCAGTTGTTTCCAAAAAATAGTTGTCGTTTTTAAATGCTCAGCAACAGGCTTCTAACGGGGTGAAAGTTAATATATCTTATCTACATTTGTAACTGCAGGAAATGTTAAGCCCCACCTGCCAGCCCCCAAACAGAAACATGTGCAGAGCCCAGAGTAGCGGGCCCTGGGGTAATAATAGGTTTGCTAATCTCTGAGATCTTAATCGTGCAGTTTAGGTAGTTCTGGGAACAGATAGTATGAGTGATTTCAAGGCAAAGAGAAAACTTCTGCTGAGCACAGTTGCAGATGTCGTTGGCACGTGCTTCAGTGCGCCAGTCTCTAGGAAGCCCACCATCCTTGCCCTCTCTCTCAGCCTCCTGTCCGTCCACAGCAGCACCCGGCCGTTCTCCTAACAGGCTCCCTTTGGGTATTGGAACATTAGTTGTTCCTGTAGCTACACTCTGCTCAAGTACTTCAGATCATCTCTGTTCTCTCCATGTGTATAACACGACATTTGGTTTCTCAGGCTGACTGTAATTCTTTTAGGCCCCAAAGCACAATGCCTTACCCTGGATTCTCAAGTTTCCATAAGCAGAATGCCACAGACTACCGGTGAGCCTGCCTTTGTTTAATATTGGTGCTTTTCCTTTGTCACTAGTCTGGAGGAAGGAATTAGAAAAAAAGTTCTGACTTGAAGAGTTTTCTAGGCTTCTTTGAATTAGACGAACCAAACTGTCAACCCAGCTGTGCCTTATTCAGTCATCGTTTCCCATTTAGTATTTGTTGATAAATGAATCACTGCACTGTCTGGCCGTACTTACGCTGACACGTGGATGTTTTGACTTCTCGGTTATCTCCATTACCTAAGAAGCCCTTTGCACTTAGCTTGAATGATTTCTGTATCTTGATTTCCTTCCCCTGTTAGTAAAAAAATTTTAACCTGAAATTTTATACACCCAGAATTATTTTCACTTGGCAGCGAAGCTATCAGAGATTTGGAGATGTGCAATGATTGAAGGAAGTTACTGGCTTGTGGGGAAACTTGGTCTGAATAGTAAACTGAGGCAAATGGTATCCAGGCTGGTCTTGCATATTCTAGAAAGATTTCTTGGTGAAAGTGAAGGTGGTTCAGAACCTAATGAATAAACAGGAGCAAGGTGAGGGAGGATGGTGAAGAGCATTGCAAGCAGAAAGAACAGAATATTGATGTCCAGAGAGAGTATGCAGTTTAGGGAAATGCATGTTGTTTTGTTGTTTTTTCTATGGGTTTGGGTTTTCTTGGGCGGGGTAGTGAGGTTGGACACACGTAGATGTACTCAGGGCTTATTCCTAGTTCTGTAGTCAGGGATCACTTTGGGCGAGGCTCAAAAGACCATATGGGGGTGCTGGAGGTCGAACCCGAATCAGCCCACGTACTAGGCAAGCCCCATCCTCTGCTGTCTCCCTGGCCCCAAAAGTGCATCTTTCCTTTATGGATACTGAGATACTGAGATTGGGGCTGCAGAGGTGGGCAGGATCCTTGGAAAATGGGTCACAGGCTGAATTAAATGTTCTGTCGGCACAAAGATAGTTGATCCAAATTTAGCAGTTTTAAACACTGTGTGTATATTTTCTCCTTAAATCTTAAGGCCCGACGTACAACTCTAGTTATGTTCACAGAACAGTTACATTCTCCGTTTTAATGTCTCACCAGTGTGCAGTGGAGTATCTGCTAGGGCTGTGGCATCCTCGGAGATTCAGCTTGAAAAGCTCCCTTGGATTGTTAGCAAATACACGGACGTGTTTACTAATGGTGGAAACGACACCCCATCACGCTGCACTGTCTATTGATCAGCAAGTCACAGAATCCACCCACACTCTCTAGGAATGCCAGGAAGTGAGTGGAGCTCAGTGGGGGATGAGGTGGGTGCGTTGAAGTTCACAGTGGGGACTATTTCAGCAGTCACCAGAAGGTTTGCTCGTACTGTCGAGCACGTGAGGACGAGGTACAGTTACAATGCAGAAACCTCGCCAAGAAGCTGCTGCAGGTGGTCTCAACGGAAGTACTGGCCCTGTGGGCTACAGTAATCCACAGAGCCTGATGATTTTGTATCAAAGAAGCAGAGGAGAAGGGAGGCCCGGATAACTGATTACACACCTTCCAGGCTTGGCGGTTGGTTGGTGGAAGCAGAGTAAGGTAAAGCAGGAGCCAGTTGGAATAGAGAAGGAATGAGCAGGGTGGGGCTCTGCTCTGCTTCTTGCTCGTAGCCACAGACTACACCTCTTTTGCCATGGAAGTTTGAACAGTATTAGCGTACCTGGAGCACAATGGACAACCGAAGCAGCCCAGATGCTGGTCTTGCCAGTGTTAATAGAGACGCAGAGTGAGCCTCATAAATGAAGGGCTTGTCTTTTCCAGAAATGGCTGTCTGCTTTCATCAGCCGTTTCGCTAAGTGACTCTGCCTCCCCCGGAGCACAGTGACACCCATGAGGTGGTTGTCATGGTAACATCTGGGTGTCTTTTCTGTGGACTGGCTCCATCCACAGAGTCTTGTTGGGCTCTTTCAACCACCCCTTTTGTTTTTGTTGCACTACACAGACAACAGTTCTCCCTCAGACATTGTTGGGATTCTGGGGTGTGTTAGGGATGGAGGAATACAGAGGGAAAGAAGGATCTTTACCAATTCAAGAGAGAAATTTCACTGAAAATGTAAAAGTAATTTTGAGGTAAGATGGTAATCGCCTGGCGATTACCTAACGTGCTTCCAAGATGTGAGAGGCTTGATACAAAAAGATATACTCACACGTGTATGTTAATGTAAATAAGCATAGAAACGATTGGGGCTGGGGTGATAGTACAGCTGGTAGGGTGTTTGCCTTGCATGCGGCTCACCCTGGTGATAGTACAGCTGGTAGGGTGTTTGCCTTGCATGCGGCTCACCCTGGTTTGATCCCTGGCATCCCTTTATTACTCAGGAGTAATTCCTGAGTGAAGAGCCAGGAGTAACCCCCTGAGCATTGCTGGTGTAACAACCCCCAAAAAAATATATACCAAGATTTAAACATATGTACCAGAAAAAAAATACAAAATATATACATATATACACATATATATATATATATATATATATATATATATATATATATAAACCCAGAAAGCTTCTAGGCACTAGGCAGAGAGCTCTCAGAGTGGGCGACCCTCACAACTAACAACAGCCCTGGGGGCCTGCATGAAGGGATGCTCTGCCCACTAGGCCCCATTTGTATGAATATGTGTGAATGTGTGTGACTGTGTTTTGAGTGTGAGTGTGGTGTGTGTTTGTGTGTATGTTTGTGTTGAATGTGTGTATGTGTTTTTGTGTTTTCAGTGCATATGATGTTGAGTGTATATGGTATTTGTGTTCGGTGTTGAGGGTGTGTGGGTGTGGTGGCGTGTGTGGTATTTGTGTGTGTGGTATTGAGTCTATACTGGTTTCAAGGCTGTGAATTCCCTGAGCTGTTTTCTGTCCATGAATCTCTGTATGGTTCCCTTACATCTGAATACTAATTTACCTGGATAAAGTATTCTTGGTGAGGCGTTCATTCATGTACTCTATCCTGCCATTCTCTTCCGTCTCATAGAGTCTCATTTGGTAGATCTGCTGTAAATCTTAGGGACTTTTCTTTGTAAGTAACTACCTTTTTGATCTTGCTGCTTCCAGTTTTCTGTCTCTATCTTTGGATTTTGAGTACAGTGTGCCTTGGAGTTTTCCTAGTTTAGTTTATTTTCACTGAAACCCTTTGGGCCTCTTGGATAACGTTGTCTCTATTCTTTAGCTCTGGAAAATTCTTAGCAATGATTCCTTTCTTCATCAAAATTGCCTTCCTGTTCTTCAGGGACTCTGATGATTCTTATTTTGTTCCTCTTGAAACAACATTCCTGCCCCTCAAGGTGTTGCAGGTGTGGCTGAGGTGCCTGGCTGCATCGGCAGGTGCGCAGAGAGCTTGTCTATACCCAGGGCTCTGCCCCGTGGGCCCTGGATGGTTGATGGTCTCACATAGAAAAAGACTGGCCCTCTGGGAGGAACCCAGAACCACGGCAGAGCCTGGCAAGCGACCCGTGGTGTATTCGATATGCCAAAAACAGTAACAGTAATGGACCTCATTCCCAACGAATGGAGAACGTTACTGGCACCTGCTCGAGCAAATTGGTGAACAATGGGAAGACAAGTGATACCAAGATTTATTTTTCCAAGATAGCCCAAATAACTATAAAAAGTTAGAATTTGTTATATTTGAGCTATTTCAAGAAGAGGAGTTCTTTGCTACATTTTTGCGCTCTAAAACACTGAAACCAGAGTGACTCAAGCAGAGTGTGGAAGTTACTGGGGAATCACGTGATGGCTAAAAATAAGCACATCATTTCCAGCAGGGAATCAGGGCAGAAGTAACTCGGTTCACGAATGTTCATGCTCACAGGACATGCACAGGGGGGGGGCTCAGGCCCCGGAGAGGCAGCTTCTAAGCCTGCTGGCCAGGTTAGGGGGCCCACAGGCATTCCTGGTGCAGCTGGGAGACTCCCTGCAAGCCGGCCGGCTCTTGTCCCTGCCTCCTTTCCGCCCTCCTCTCAGAAATCAGGAGCAGGCGCCATCACTGGAAAAACGCCTTATTATTGCTTAACGCTGCTAATAGAGACTGCATTAAATGGCTGCTAAGCGGAGAGTTTCGATTAGGAGCTGCTAACCTGGGGCACTGCAGACACCATTTCATCAGCAAAAACAAAACTCACTCAAGCAAGCGAGTGCTCACACCTTTGTGGAATTATGCCGGTCACCCGCTGTGCCTGCTCTTACCCCACAGTTTGTCAGACTCTGCACTGCCCGGCAAGCAGAGAAAAGCCTTGTCAAAGCCAGAGCAAAGCCCTGCGGGTAGCTCTCCTGCTCGAGGCTCACAGTGGCCACCCTTTTTCTCTCAAATGAAAGCCTCAGCCTGACGGTGTCTTGAGGGCTGCTACCTTGCCCGTTTCCTCTGTTCTGACCTGCCAAGTGTTTACTCTGGCCCCTGATCAGGTGAGATGTGGGCCCTTCCCTCACCTGGAGTGCTCAGCTCGGCCTGCCCCGGACAGACGACCAGCATCCTCATTTCCTCCATTCTGGGCTCTGATCTGACTTCCAGAAAGGCCTTGGAGCAGTGATGGTTTTCCTTGCGGCTGGCACGTCCCTTTGGAAGTTTCCCTGCAGTGAGGAAAGAGACTGCAGGGCCAGACTGACCCGTGAATGTCTGGGATCCTCTGCTCCTTGGGTCTGGCGCTGGACTGCTATGGGGCTCTCCCCCAAACACTCCATTTTTCCAGGACCGCTTCCTCCTGGTGGGACTTGACCACATGAGACCCACGAGAGTCCTGTGCTTGAGGACGTAGCTGAGAAGGATGAGCCATGGTGGATTGTCAGAAATCTCCTCTGCTGAGCTGTGGTGCAGCTGCGTTTCCCCTAATATTGGGGAGCAGGACAGGATCCCCTTTGTCCTCAAGGAGTCAGCGCCAACGAATAGACAAAAAGACTCACAAATCCAGCAAAGTTCCAAAAGGCTTTTACTCACACAAGTTCTGCTATGACAATCCAATATCAAGAAAACCCCAAACTTTCCATTTCTAGCAGGGCCCATGCCATATGCTTGGGCTGGAATCCTCAAGCCAAGATGGCTGCAGCAGCGGAATCGTGTGCTTGAACCCAAACAGCAAGCAAGCAGAAAGGAATCAAACGGGGGTGGGGGGAAAAGAGAGAGAGAGAGAGAGAGAGAAGAGAGAGAGAGAGAGAGAGAGAGAGAGAGAGAGAGAGAGAGAGAGAGAGAGAAGGAGAGAGCAGCTGCTTTTATATCTCTCAGCCCCAACCAGCCCACAACAATGGGTCTCAGGGCCACAACATCAGGTTCATGTTTGGGAACCTAGTACTAGGCCATTGAAATGATGATTTGCCCTTGTCAAGATTTGCCTTTGAAACTTCCCTGCAGGTCCTGTATAGAGATGGGGAAGGGCATCTGATGAAATATATCTCAGGATTAATATAAAAGGCATGTATCTGTACCATGAATATTCTACAGCCAGGTATATATTTCTTCAAACTTTCACGAGATCCTTATCTTTACTTCACAGTTGTTCTGGGTACAAGCCTCTAGAATTATTGAGAGCCACGCCTCACTTGCCAGGAGGCCAACAGCATTCTCTCTGATATAATTATGGCTATATTATTTAAAAAGAAGATCTAACCTAGCCAGGCATACTCTGGTGGAGTTTTCCACGAGGGGAATCTGTGAAAGAGGAAATGCTTTGAACAGCTAACGTAGAACACATGGTAAGATACTCTGCCACATAGAGTCACAGATCCCAGCTGTTTTCCTGCCCTCTATCTCCAGTGTGCCCTGCAGGAGTTAGCTCCAGGCAAGATGCAGAGGCCCTGAGCAGCTGAGACCAGGGGCATGCCCTCCAACAGTGGGTGCTCAGGCCACCTCTAATGTTTTCACTTTATATTGTCTTGACTTAGTCACTCAAGCCCTCCCTGGAACCCCTCCAGTTTTCCATAGCATTTTCTTTCTAGTTTAATAGGTCACTACTAATTCAGTCTATTATTACCGGCTAATTCTCCCTCTTTGAAAGTCAGTTCCACAGGACAGATACATCTAGCGTCTCATTTATGGTTTAACCCCTAGGGCCTAAGGCTTGCCCAGGTATGTGAAAGAGTTGCCCACCCAATGGGGTGACTGACTGGGGAGCCTTGGGCCGCACCTACCAAGGAAAACTCTGAGAGACCGGGTCCTGTGCAAAAGCAAGGGTTTTTATTAATATTCGAGTATACCGGGCTCATAGCATGACCACAAGCAGTCAGCGGCTAAGAGCCCGGCCCTTCCAGGGAGGATCTTTTAAGGGATAATTCCTGCTGCTACAGAAAAGCCCACGCATAACCATCCAATAGATTTAAAATATTACATCAAGGTCTGCACGCAGGCAGCCAATCACTTTGTACCAAGTAACCATCTCCTACCAATCAGATCATACTTAATACTTCTTTTCTATATTTAGTGCGGCTAGACACGCGCGTGGGATCATGGGTTAGCAACGGCTATGCGTGCGTGCAGGAATGCAATCCAGGCAATTCAGGCCAGATAGTAGGTTCTGGGCAGGGGTCTCATAACCTCTAACAGGAATTTGTTCTGGGCCCTTTGTAGATAGCAGGATGAAAAGGTTACTTCAAGATGAAAAGGTCACTCAGGCCCTAAATTGGTAACTTTCCATGAGTAGGCCTGCCCTGGTTGGGAAAGGGGGGTAGCTGCTCTCTTTCGTTTGTACTATTCACTAAATGAGTGAATGGGTCAAGTCATCAGAAGAGCATGGAGACTGGAATTACAGCACCCCAACTTCAAGACAGCACGGCTAGTGCACAGGACAGGGACAGCCTCTACACTGAACTACAAGTGAGCTGCAGGGTAATGGAGCTTTAAGAAAACATGATTTTCTTATTTGAGCAGCTTTGTTTCCACTTTGATCATGTCTGGAAATAGGAAACCTGTGTACTATTTTATACATCAGTGGCTGAGTAGTCATGGAGATGGGAGCTAACATTTATTGAGCACTTAATTGTGCCATTTCTGAGCTCGCGATTTCTTCCCTCTGGGAAGAGAGCAGCGCTGTTCCTGCAGCCCAGCAGTAGGGATGGTCCCGCCACTCAGCAGGTAGCTGGAGTCTGGGTTTCTGCACCTCTGCCCTCCTGATGGCAAGAGAAGGTGAATGATTCCACGCCAGCTCTTCATTTCCCAAGGGTAACAATGCATTTGGAGCTCCTCTGTAGGGAGTCATCCCAGGTGACCCCACCCCGCTCCCCAAAAGCAGCTGCCTGCTTTTACAAGCTGACTCTAAAGTAGCAAGACGAAGTACGGACTTTGCCACTGCCCCCTGGAAAGACGGAAGCCACAAGAGCTCAGCACTACTAATTTCAGAATAAAAAGAACCAGCCTCTTAATGATCTCATAAATCAAGGCATCCTGGAACCATATGAAAGTTGCATTTGTGCTAAATTCTGGCCCCTGAGGTGCTTTATTGGCCCTCAGAGCAGAAATTATATAATCAGCAAAGTGAAAGCATCAGCTGCTTTGGCAGGAAATGGCTCCATCTCAGATTTGCAGTAATCAAAATTGTGTGGGAGCTGTCAGTCACAGCACAGAGCTATAGCACTGCTGTCTGCAGAGTCTCTTAGGGAGACCCTCTTTGGTAAAATTGTCTCTTAAGGGCCAGTTTGACAATAATAGTTGGAAATAGTAATGCTAGACTAGAACTGAGTATTGAAAGTTGATAAAGGGTATACATGATAACCTCAATATTGCAAACCACAATGTACGAGAGAGAGAGAGAGAGAGAGAGAGAGAGAGAGAGAGAGAGAGAGAGAGAGAGAGAAACTTGCCATCGAGGCAGGTTGTGGGCCCGGGGTGGAGTGAGGGAGAAGGAAACGGGACACATTGGTGTTGGGAAATGTGCACTGGTAGAGGGATGGTTGTTAAAATGCATTGGTGTTGGGAAATGTGCACTGGTAGAGGGATGGTTGTTAGAATGCTGTATGACTGAAACCCTACTATGTACAGCTTTGCAAAGGTCTCGGGCATAGTGATTCATTTTCATTCCTGTCATAAGAAATTTTTAAGAGTTACTCTCTTACCAACCTTCATGTGTACAACTGTATTAGTAACTCTAGTCACCTCATTGTTGGATTTACCCAGGACTTGACTCATTTTACAATTCGGAGTTGATACAGTTTGACCTTCTTGGCCTGTTTTATCTACCCCCTTCCCTGAGTGAGGAGGGAGAATATTCTTTCAAAGCAGGAAAGAAGTTGGGGGTGACCCCAAGAATGTGTTTTTAATGTCTCTGTGGTTCTTGTCAACAGTATGTGTCATATTTTTAGCTCCTCTGTTTATGATTTTGGCAGAAGGAATACAACAGATTATGTGAGGAGAATTTCTAGAGCCTGACCATGGCGGGAGAAAGCCAAGCACCGTGCTTTTATGTGCTTCGTTGTTCTGAAATCATTGGGCCCAAAATGTAGCATTTTCCATAAACATTCAGTAAGCTACTAATTATTGACATTAGACACAAAGAGTCCCTGGCTTTATGAAAGCAGTGAATCATACAACTCCTTTTTTTTTTAACAACTATGGTTAAAATGTCTTAGAATCATATTTATACCCCAAATCCTAGAGGCATTAATTAAGAGACAACTACGCAGAGACAAGCATTGTAAATCAGGGCCGCATCCAGTGGGTAAAGTTAGAATTACAGGGACTTGTGCAGAATTTATGTCTGTTTTCCTGTGCTTCTCAAATTCCTTTTATTTTGAAAGGGAGAATTAGGGAGGAAGAGAAAAGCTTGAGAGAGGGAAAAAAAAAACTTGTAAAATAGGGCTACCACTAATTATGTTTTCAAGGCATCATCAAATGCAGCTTGGGAAAATAGAAATGTTTGAAAACTGCAAGAAAAAAATATCTGTAGTATAGGCAAGTAGCTGCCTGGTCTTTACAACCCTATGCCAGTGTTTTTCACATAAGCATCAGCAAAGATGCTCCGGCCAAAGAGGCAGGGGTAGGTGGAGCTGATGTGGGAGAGAGGGAAGGCACCGCTGAAGTTCCAGTGACCTGAAACCAGGATCAGATGCAATCAAGGACGCTTTAGAGCCATGTCACAAAATTGGGATCCAAGTGAGGCACAATTAAAAGTGTCGGCAATATTCAGCTTTGTCTCTTAGTTAATGCCTCTAGGATATGGGGTATAAATATGATTCTGAGACATTTTAACCATAGTTGTATTGTATGACAACTAGCATGGATAACTCTCCACCACACTGATCGCATCCTCACTGTTGGCCCAGGCACTTGAGAAAAGCCCATCTGGCTCCACCTAAGCTGGGTCTGAGAGTGGGGGTGTCGGAAAGACAAGAGGGAGATTTTTCAAAGCAATGAAGCAGAAGCATGACTCGTAACTGTCTCGTATGTGTGATAGACCTTAGGGTCTGGAATACTGTTATTTATTCTAAGAAGTAAACCATGAAGTCATTAGCCTAATGAGCAAAAGGTTTCATTTTCCAGTTTGTAAGTTTTAGTGTTTTTGTGTTTAGTGTTTCCTAATGGAAGTTAATCATGTGATAGCTGTAAGGGGTGAATTTCTTCCATATCAAATTGCAGCTTGTGATGATTTAAAGGGCTCCCTTTACATTCTTTTGAAAATGAGCTTTTCTTTTTAACCCTTCCTTGTCTGGTTTTGTTCAAACACAAAACCTCTGAAGATTATTACCCCCGCCCTTTCCTGGTCTTTAATTTCTTCCTTAGAAGGCCACACGGAACCCCATATTGTTGTTCGGAGGTCACACCCTTTGGTGCTCAGGGATTACTCCTTGCTGTGTGTCAGGAATCATTCCTCACGGGGACCATATGGGACGCCAGGGATCGAACCGGGGTCAGCCACATGCAAGGCAAGCACCTACCCACTGTCTGCTGTCACTCAGCTGCCCCCTGCCGCGTTAGCAGAGCTTTTCTATTAGCAGTTTTTAATCCAAACAACCTTATCTGCGAACCAAACTCCTGATTTGAATTTGTACTTATTGTTTTAAATTGAATCACTGTTCAAAGTTGTTCGTGATTGGCTTTCAGTCCTGTCGTGTTCCAACACTCAACCCTTAACCACTGTACATTTCCCACCACTAGTGTCCCCAGTTTCCCCCCAGCCCCCCACCTCGATGGCAGGTACTTTTCTTCTCTCTCTCTCTCTCTCTCTCTCTCTCTCTCTCTCTCTCTCTCTCTCTCAATTTTAAATTGCAAATAGGAATTAATTGATCTACTACTGATGTTTAACCTTCATTTTCCATTCCTTTCTGTGGACAGCCTGTGCTGCTCGTGGTGGTGGTAACTGCCGGGAAGGGTCACAGCCATGGGTTTACCCCTGGGTAGTGAATGAGGCGATACACGTGACCACCCCTTGCCCCTTTTCAGGACTGTGAGTCAGAGATGCCAGCCCTAAGGGCCAGGCCCACAGTCGTGTGTTTGAACAGTGCCTTTCCCCAGCAAGGATGCCTTGAGAAGGACCAGGTTTCCTTGCGGCGTACTCATGACTGGGGCAAGCGTCAGCAACTACAGCAACTAAGCTTCTGTCCTGGGCCACATCGAGTGTCTCCATGACCCAGTTTCTCTCCAGTGTCCCCTGCTGCTTGCTTATAGCTTCTCTTCCTTGCTTATTTGGCCTTCACAGGTCTGGAGCTCACCATGGCCTCCACTGTGTCAAGCACTGCGGGGTTATTTTCAAGCTGCATCTGACCGTGTCCTGAAAATACCATTCGTGATAGTCCTGTTTCATGAGCGGTCAGCTTTTTACTTCTTCCAAGTTTTTTTTTTGGAAAATACATGATAAAGCAAGTTAAGAGGTGCAGGCCCCCCAAGGCCCGCTGGGGTGGCCCAAGTATTGTTCAGTGTGAGGTCCGAGAAGTACTACATCCTTGGGCCCTTGTATTCATCCACTGGGCCTGTCAGCCAAGACTCACCGGAGGGCATTGTCCCTGAGCACCGGCATGAAGCTCCCCACCCCACTTCCCCAAGAAAAGGCCCTTATGGCCATTCGGATTTCTTCCTTGTCAAAATGCTCATCATCACTAATCATCAGAGAGATGCAAATCAAAACAACAATGAGAGTATCACCTCACACCACAAAGAATGGCCCATATCCAAAAGGGTAAAAGCAACAAGTGCTGGCGTGGATGCGGGAAAAGGGGACTCTCATACATTTTTTGGTGGGAATGTCGACTTGTACAACCTTTCTGGAAAACAATATGGACATTCCTCCAAAGACTAGAAATTGAGCTCCCTTTGACCCAGCCATACCACTCCTGGGAATATAACCTGGGAAGCCAAAAACACACAGCGGAAACACAATCCACACTTTTATTTTCATAGCAGCACTATTCACAATAGCCAGAACCTGGAAACAACCAGTATGCCCGAGAACTGATGACTGGATAAAGAAACTGTGGTACATCTACACAATGGAATACTATGCAGCTGTCAGGAAAAATGAAGTTATGAAATTTTCCTATAAATGGATGGACATGGAAAGAATCATGTTGAGTGAAATTAGTCAGAAGGAAGGAGAGAGACATAGAATGACTGCATTTATTTGCATGACATAAATATACCAGGTGATCTTACCAAAAGTGGAAATTACCACAAGCGCGTGGGAGTCAGAGGGTAGGTAAGATAGAGAAGGGAACATGTGTGAATAAATGTCAAAAGGTCTGATACCAACATAGAACTGAGCATTAAATACAGACAAAAAATGCAAATGATGGCTTCTAAGTGTGCGTGAGTAACCCACAATGTGTGTGAAAAGGGAGAGGGAGAGAGAGAGAGAGATAAAGAGCCTGCCATTTAGGCAGGAGCGTGGGAGGGGAGGGAATTGGGGACATGGGTGGTGGTTGAGGGGCACTGGTGGAGGGCGGGGTGCTGGAACACTGTGTGACCGAAACCCCCAAAGCGTGAACAACGTTGTAATTGTGTATCTCACGGTGGTATAATAAAATGTTAAAAAAAAAGGCCCTTATGAAATGGACTCAGTTATTGCAGCCAGCCCCATCAGTCACCTGCTTGTGTAGGGCCATTATCTGGGTGCAGGGCCCTAGAAAGCACCCAGGGCACCCCTACTTCACTGGGTACTGACTGAACTTCTCACTGCAACTCTATCCCTGATTGTGTGGCTAAGGAGCATCCATCATGACGGAAGGTGATTTGGAAAGGAAGTCAAATAAGGTTGTTTCCTTTGGGGGAAGCTGAGTTTTCCTTCACATCTTGCTGGCATTTCTGCCAGTGAGTGTGATGTTCCTGTACGACCCGGGAGTGTGCCCTGATCTGTTCATTCTGGCCAGAGCCTCTCCATGGAGTTTTTCAGTAAATTATAGAGACTTGAAGTGTTCCCTTCGGGCTGTGCTCTGTGTGATTGACTGTGAGGACCTAGCAAGGTAAGAGAAACAAATGTAATGCCTACAAGGGAGGGTTTTTTTCAGGCATTTGCTTACTGACAGAACTGCTCTAGCTGACAGACAGTGAACCCGAGAGGAGCCGCATCCTGGCTGAAACCCAAAGGTTGGTAGCCGGAGTCCCTCAGAAGAAGAGAGAAGTGTTTGAGACTGAGGGCACCCAGCCCAGACCCTACCAGACGGCCGTACAGTCTAGGTGACTGCCTCATTCCTGAAGAGGTTGAGTATGGTGGCCAGGCCTGGACATTGAGATGAGTGTCCCCCAAAACCACAAGACTGGGAGCCACTGGAGAGGGGGTGTCCAGTGTGTGGCTCGTGGCTGATTCCTAATAAGCACTTATTTAATAGGCAAGAAGTGTTGGCCGTCAACAGCCTTTGCGCGGCTTTCTGGTGACTCCTTTATATTCGAACAGGGAGTTATTTATAAAAATGGTCTGAAGTGACCTCACTTTTCAAAGGCTGCTTCCCCAGCAGCTGTGCTGGCGGTGGCCACTCTCAGAGGAGGCGCTTGGCCAGGTCAGCATGTCCTCCCCTGACTCACCGGCTGGTGTACACATACTTTATTCACCCTTTTGGCTTGGCCTTTCTGGAGATCATGGTCAGTGGAACACAAAACTTGTGTGTTCCAGGAGTGTTTTTATAGGTGGGGGAATCTTTGCAATTCGGAATCATAAACAAAACCGCTCTCTCAGCTCTGAGGGAAATTACTCTGCAGAAGTGAGGCTTGGAGGTCCCAAAAGGTTTACCCTTTTTTTTTTTTTGTTTTTTTTTTTTTTTTGCTTTTTGGGTTACACCCGCATGCTCAGGGGTTTCTCCTGGCTCTGCACTCAGGAATCACTCCTGGCGGTGCTCGGGGACCATATGGGATGCCGGGATTCAAACCGGGGCGGCAGGCCGGCCACGTGCAAGGCAAACGCCCCTACCCGCTGGGCTATCGCTCCGGCCCAAAAGGTTTACCCTTTGAGCACTCATATGCTTTCAGAACTTTCCCAGCTCAGTTCTCATTTGGAAGGCGGGAGGCTGGGGGTGGGTAACACAACTTGTGGTGCTCAGGACTTACTACTGGCTCTGTGCTCAGGGGTCACTCCTGGCAGAACTCAGGAGACCATATGTGATGCCAGGAATGAAACCCAGGCGGCCTGCATGCAAGGCTAGTGCCTCTACTCCTAAACTCTCTGTTACCTGTTCTAATGTTTAAGTGCTCTTGGGCATCTCTTTGTACTTTCAGGTGGTGGACTGTTTTGTTTTTCTCCTGCAGAGTACTTATTTTAAAGGTATGATGCACTCGGTGTCTTCTTGGGGAAGTGTATGGTTTTGCCTCTTAATGACACCAGACACCTGAAGACATTCCTAGAGAAATTTTATGGTCTCCCTGTTTTCCGCTTTGTAATTAGGAACTTGGTTGGAACTTGTCGTAGCTGTCAACACACTTGTCTTTAAACCCCTTGCCTTTCCTGACCTGTTGGTACTGATGAACTGTGAAGTTGGAAATAAGCTATAACATTAGAAACAGATTTTTTTTAACTTAGCCTCATATTAATTTAGACATTGTTCCTTCACCAAATACATATTCAGCCAAACTCTTTACATGGTCACCAGGATTACAAAGCTGTATTATGAGATGTGTTCCTTGCCTTCCAAGATTTTTCTAGAAGTTGAATGAGGTGGGAGGAGGACAGAGAATCGTCCAGTGGCACCCTGTAGGAGGACTGGGCAGCTGCGTGTTTGGATGTGTTCACGTGGACTCCCGTTAATGATCCTGGTGGGGCATGGGGGATTCACACACAGCTTTGCTCAGGGACCGTTCTAGGTGTGATGCCTGGGACCACGCAGTGGCGTCAGAACCCAGGGCTCTCGCATACCAAGTGTCTGCGGCGGTGCTTTTTGAGCCATCGCCACAGTCCAGCCTGCTGACCCACCAAGTGTATGAGCTTCATTCAGGCATGTTGTGGTTTCTCACTCAGCGGCAGAGCCAGCTTCCTTGTTAATCTGTGCCATGTTCTACATCAGTGTAGGCGAGCCTTTGCCCTGCCAGGGCCGTCACTTTCGAACACCATCATCTGGTACAGGCAGACGGACAAGAACCAAGAGGAAGAATGTGTGTTTGTACCATCATGGCAGCAGGGTCAGAGCCCAGGAGTCCATGAGTCTTCTATGGTCTGCAGACCGGAAAGTCCCCACCCTTGCTATAGAGCATAACAGTCTGTCACAAGCTAAGTTCTAGACTGCAGGTTCCCAAACTTATTTGACCTACCCCTTTTGCATAAAAAACATTATTCAGAGGACCCTCTGCAAATGTACCTTCTTTAAGGAGCGAGCAGAAAACAAACCCCCGCCAGCTGCCTCGGGGCTGCCGCCACGTCCCCATCACTCCCGCACCCTCTGCACTGGGACGTTGTCGGGGCGCCCCGCCGGGGTCCCGACAGTGCTGGGAAGCGAAGTTCCCTTCTACCTCCGAAGCCGGCGAGGAATGGATGAACACTCAGGAATCCGATGCAGTTTTAAAAGGCTTTACTTATCACAGGTTCAGGCATACAAATCAGCAAAAGGAAAAACCCGATGCTTAGGATTCCAGGCTAGAACCCCAGCCACGTGTAGGCCAAGATGGCGACCACCACGTGTAAAGCTTCCAAGCAGGGCAAGCGCACAGCGAGCAAGAGCCCCCAAAAGAAGCACGCGAGTGAAAACCGGCTAGTTTATACCCCTGCAACTCAGACCTTCCTCCCATTGTTATGGAAAGCAAGGGAGGGTTCAATGCCCTTAAGTAATCCCTCCCTGCATCTCACCTAGGGCCTTTACTGTGCTAATGTTTTGAGCCAAATGCAGCGGCCCTTAAAGGAGTCCTGCAACAGGACGTCATCGCCCATCTGGGGAGCACAGCCCTGGACATGAAGGCTTCCCTGAGCTGTGACTTCTCTTATTTCCAGTCAGCCTTCGTAGTGCTGTAGAAGCATTGGGGTTAAGATGCTGATCAAGGCATTTCTTTAGAACAGCAATGTCTTTTTTTATTTTTTATTTTTACAATTACAAAGATATACAATTAAAAGTTCATATTTGGGTTTTGGTCATACAGTGTTCCAGCACCCATCCCACCACCAGTGCCCATCTCCCACCACCAACGTCCCGGTTCCCTTCCCCCCCAGCCCTCCTCCATGGCAGGTTCTTTATTTCTTTCCCTTTCTCTCTCTTTCTCTTTTCCTTCCCCTCCAGACTATGGATTACAGAACATACATTAAAGGGTTCTCATGTGTATCTTTTTGCCTCTATTTAATGTTCAGTTCTAGGTTGGCATTAGTACCCTCCACAATTGTTAGTACACTGTTCCATTTTCTGTCTTACCTAACCTCTGACTCCCACACATTTGTGATAATTTCCACCTTTGACAAGACCTCCTGATATATGTTTCACTTGACCTTGGATATTGGTATCATAATATGTACATATATATTTATGCCATGCAAATAAATGCAGTCATTCTGTATCTGTCTCCTTCTGGCTAATTTCACTCAACATAATCTTCTCCATGTCCATCCATTTATAGGCAAATTTTATAACTTCATTTTTCCTAACAGCTGCATAGTATTCCATTGTGTAGATGTACCAAAGCTTCTTTATCCAGTCATCGATTTTCGGGCACTCTGTTTGTTTCCAGATTCTGGCTATTGTGAATAACGCTGAGAATAGCAATGTCTTGGGGTTACCTTTCCCATGAACACATCTTCAGCACCTCATGAATCGGTCAAGTGTGTGGCAGTATTCTGAATTCCAGCTCTGACACTTCTGCATCTGTTAGTTCTCAGTATTACGTGTCCAGGATGCTCTGTCCACTCCCTTCTCATCTCCCCATCCCCGTCCTCGTGCACTAGAGCTTTGTGACTCGGTGTCCCCGGGGTGTCACAGCCAGTCTTCTCCCTGCACAGTGTCATGGGAAGCCAGTCAGCGTCTCTTCCCACTAGCCTGTGTCCTCTTGACGTTAATCCTTGAACACGCCTTGCTTTTTGACTCAGCACTATTTCTCAGACTCTGCTTTTAACTCTCTCTCTCTCTGCCCCTTCTTTGGAGTCAGCCATTTTGCTAACAGCCCCTTGATCCCAGAACAGGGTGCAGAAAGAGACTCAGCAGCAGGCATGCCGGTGCTCTTCTTCCTGGTTCTGCCCATGGTTAGAACTTGGAAGCATGCATTCGGGAAGGTTCATCTACAGTATCATCCGTTATAACGTTGCTTGTCTATTTGTGACTTGGCTGTGGTGGTGTGCACTTATCTGAGAACTTTCTTCCTTAAAAACCAAACAGGCCGTGGAGATACAGTGGTTAGGTTAGTATCTCTTTGCGTATGACTATCCCCAGTACCACATGGTCTCCCAGGCCTCTCTGGATGTTGCCTGAAGGCCCCTGTTGAAAAGAGGGCCTGGGGGCTGGAGCGAATGTCCAGCGGTAGGACATTTGCCTTGCACGCAGCTGACCTGGCTTCAATCCTTGGCATCCCCTATGGTCCTCTGAGCACCGCCAGAAGTAATTTCTGAGTGCAGAGCCAGGAGTAACCCCCTGAGCATTGCCAGGTGTGACCCAAGAAGCAAAAATAAAAAATGAAAAAAGAGGGCCTGGACGCCCCTTGCACCACAGGGCACAAGAAGCACAATCCTTGCACTCTCATTAAAACACAGACCCACAGGCCAAGAAGCATCACTAGGAGTGATGCCCAGGGCATCTGAGTACCCTGAGAAGCCCACAACACAGCCTATTAAGAAAACTCACTGCTATTTGCTTTTATTACTAATCTCTCCAAAGGCAGAAGGGACAACTACTTTCATGTTACTTGGAAAGTGCCAGCGAATCACCAAAATGGACAGCTCATATTACGGGGGTAGGGAGTGCTCCCAAGCAGTGCTCAGGGTGTCCAGGGTCACTCTCTGTGATATTCTCCCAGCCAGGCCAGTCAGTTCGGTGTAATTCTAGTCCAGCAGTGTGATACTGCTCAGATTCACCAAAACTGGGAAGCACAGACGCCACCCTAAGGGTACGAGCCTCAGAGTAACCTGGTGGCACTCAAGGGGCTTTGCAGTGCCAGGACCATATTCTGGGCCTCACATATGTCCTTCCCTCTGACCACCAATCTCCTGGGCCCACCTCTTAAGCTTTTTTATGAGCCCCTTTGACGTGAAACGTTTGCTGTAACTAAATGTATATCTTGACCGTACTGCTGATGTCAGCATTTATCATTTATTCTGGTTACTTGCAGGTGCAGCGAAATCAGCTCCAGCATCTAAACCTGGATCCACACCTTCTCGTCCCTCATCAGCCAAAAGGGCTTCGTCCAGCGGTTCAGCATCCAGATCGGATAAAGATTTAGAAACACAGGTCATACAGCTCAATGAGCAGGTACGTCACTTCAGGGTGCAGACACATGTCGGGGAGTGAGGGAGCAGGCTCCTGAAGGCATGAGGGGAGGGCAGCGGGCAGAAACAGTGGTTTCAAGAAGTCCACATCCAAGGAGTTGGCCAGGCAGATAAAATCAGCCACCCGTAATGACTAAGATCCGTTAGTCACTTCTCAGAGCTGCACATTAAGACAGAAGGACAACACAGAATGGGAAAGAATATTCACCCAATACCCATCTGATAAGGGGTTAATATCCAGGATATATCAGGCACTGGTAGAACTTTACAAGAAGAAAACAAACAACCCCATCAAAAAATGGGGACAAGAAATGAACAGAAACTTCAGCAAGGGAAGAAATTGAATGGCCAAAAAACATATGAAAAAATGCTCATCATCACTAATCATCAGAGAGATGCAAATCAAAACAACAATGAGATACCACTTTACACCACAGAAACTGGCACATATTCAAAGAGCAAGAACAACAAGTGCTGGCGTGGATGTGGGGAAAAGGGGACACTCATCCATTGTTGGTGGGAATGCCGGCTGGTACAGCCTTTCTGGAAAACAATATGGACTTTCCTCCAAAGACTAGAAATTGAACTCCCATTTGACCCAGCCATACCACTCCTGGGAATCTACTCTGGGAAACCAAAAATACGCAGCGGAAACACCATCCCTACTTTTATGTTCATAGCAGCATTATTCACAATAGCCAGAATCTGGAAGCAACCAGAGTGCCCGAAAATCGATGACTGGATAAAGAAGCTTTGGTACATCTACACAATGGAATACTATGCAGCTGTTAGGAAAAATGAAGTTATAAAATTTGCCTATAAATGGATGGACATGGAGAAGATTATGTTGAGTGAAATTAGCCAGAAGGAGAGAGACAGATACAGAATGACTGCATTTATTTGCATGGCATAAATATATATGTACATATTATGATACCAATATCCAAGGTCAAGTGAAACATATATCAGGAGGTCTTGTCAAAGGTGGAGATTATCACAAACGTGTGGGAGTCAGAGTTTAGGTAAGACAGAAAATGGAACAGGGGGCTAACAATAGTCGAGGGTACTAATGCCAACCTAGAACTGAGCATTAAATAGAGGCAAAAGGATACAAATGACAACCTTTTAATGTATGTTCGGTAATCCATAGTCTGGAAGGGAAGGAAAAGAGAAAGAGAGAGAAAGGGAAAGAAATAAAGAACCTGCCATGGAGCAGGGCTGGGGAAGGGGAGGGAACCGGGATGTTGGTGGTGGGAGATGGGCACTGGTGGAGGGACGGGTGCTGAAACACTGTATGACCAAAACCCAAACATGAACTTTTTAATTGTATATCTTTTTATTTGTATATCTCACGGTGGTATAATAAAATACTTAAAAAAAAAAAAAAAAAAAAAAAATAAAAAAAATAAAGTAAATTGACAATCAAAAAAAAAAAAAAAAAAAAAGAAAGACTTCTTTGACTATTTCTATATAAATGACTTATTCAAGTCTTTGAATCTTGAACTCTGCTGTATGTGTAGTGGAGAGAAAGCAAAAATGGCCAGTTTTAAAGTAATTATGCAAATAAATAACATGTTGGCTTCTAAAAAAAAAAAAAAAAGACAGAAGGACAAAAGACTCTGCCCCACACCTGGAAGCCCCTGGCCCAGCCTCTCTCTCTCTCCCTCCCTTGTACATTTTAGTGCCAACCAAGAGCTGCAGCCTGGCATGACCTCCCTGGCCAGTGTACACAGTATTGGTGCTCAGGACTGGTCTCGCTCCCTCACTCCCTCCCTCCATCCATGGTCTGTTAAGTCTGTGCTCTGCCCAGTACAGATGCTGGTGACATAGTGGCTGCCGGCTGACTCTACCCCTGGCCCGCCCTCCTCGAATTTAAGCAGTTCCAAACTGTGGGCTCTTATGCAAGCAAAGGCAAAACGCCCATCCTACAGTAGCCCGAGTTTGCTGCCCCGGAGTACCAAGCCCAGTACTGGAGCTATCAGAGAGCCCTCAGTCATGTTCTGTGGACCAGGGCTCTCCTTTCATGTACTGTTTCTTAGGAGCACAGTAAATCCAGCTCTTATGCTTTTGAAATTCACGTGAAAGCTTGCTCTAATGATAGCTCATTTTGCCCTTAGAAGCTACTGAGCTTAAAGTAATAAAACAATTGGTAGCACAAGGCCCCCTGTGGAGCCACCTCGCCTCCCTGAGGAGGAGAAGCGCCTTTCATCCCAGAGAGGAGCCTTTATTCCAGGTCCTCAGGCTGTTCCCAGCCACTCATGGGCCATTCCCCATGATTAATCTGCTTCTTGATGAGCCAGCAAGAGTCTGGAAACTGTTTTTTTTTTTTTTGAGATAATTGTATATTTGCAATCAGGAATCTAGTTTTAAAGGCAGGCAATTGCTTAACTAGGGTGTTTCTTTAAAATTCTGATCACTTTAATGAAAAAGGTAAAGCCCTAAGTCATCCGGTGGGTAGGGCTTTGATTTAGAAACTGTGGAATGTTCTAATTACCTGCTGATTCTCAGTTTGAGTCCATATAGAATTTCCAGTAATGAGTTCTCAGATAAAAGGCAGTTGGGCCAACCCTAATGAGCCTCTGGCCACATTCCTGAGGCTCGGGAGCAAATCAGAGTAGACCAAAAGAGAATCCTGTCTTGGCTTTGTAACCCGGAGGATTTATGATTCTCTGCACCTTAGGAGCTCATTCTTTTGGTGTCTTTCTTTCCTCGGGTTTCTTGGTGACTCTCCCAGTCATCCTCCTGTACTCTCTTCCCAACCCTCATGGAAGTATGACCCTGTGGAGATCTCAGGTCCTTTTAGCCAGCCAACCCCAGTTCCTCTTGTAGGGGCTGTTCTCTGCACCCGCTGGTTCTCCAGCCGCCTTAGAGCCCTCACAGTAGACACACCAGACCCAGGCCTGCCACCAAAGGCCATTCTAGAGGGACGGCAAGAAGAAGGGGAAAGGTTCTGATGCGCTTCCTCCTGCTGCTTTAATTCCTTCCTGGTGCCAGTCCCTGCCCCACTTCATGTGTCAAACCATGCATGTCCCAGTGCCCACCTCAGCCCCTCGATTTTCTGTCCTTGCAGCCTGCACCACCCCCAGGCCACCGAGGAAGGCCTGAGACTCAGTCCCTGGGGTTGCAGGGCTCCTGTGCAGTGGGAGAGCACTGGGAGCTGAGACCGAGGGGTGGGAGGTCACATACTGTAACAGCACAGAATGACCAATACTGTAAGCTGCAAGATCTCCATGACGTGGTCTCCTGCTCTGTTCTCCTTTGCCGTTATAAAAGTATCGCTGTTCTAGACAGGTTTAGTGACAGAAATGATTCAGCAGACCTGATTACATCCCCAGGGACTGTTTCTGGACGGAGGGGACTGGGCAGGCTCTAACCTCTGTGCTGGGGACCCCTGGAAGCTAGAGGTAGGGGTTGCTTAGGCTGCAGATACAGTGGCTCAGATAGCCACAGCTGAGTGTGGACACTACCGGGTGAGAAAGTGACCCAAGGGAGCTCCATACCCTCGTCTTTCCTGTTGGCATTTCCCGGGGCTCACGTCCAGCACCCGCTCATGTCCACCAGGCTTCCACTGAGACAAGAGGGTGCGGGGGAACCTCGGTGTCTGCGGTGGGTGGAGAGAGTGAGATTCATTTGCCAGTTGGTATTTGGCATCTAATCTGACTCCTGTGGGTTTTCACTGGGGACTGCGTGTTGCTGCCGTCTGGGGAACCCCAGCAAAGACTGACGTGTCTGGGCGGTTCCCCCAGCAGCCTCGGCTCTTACGCACTGTGCACGCAGCCCTCCTAGTTTCCTGAGCTGAATGTGTCTGGGAACCTTCTTGCCCAGTGCAGGGGAAGCCAGTGAGCACCAGACCCCTGAACTGCCGGAGTCGACTGCTGGCCCCAGGCAGGCTTCAGGAAGCATGTCCAAAGGAAAGCGTCTCTGCTGGCTAGTGCTTTTCCCTCGGTTTCAGGCCTTTGGCTACTCCCGTTTTTGCCAGTGGCCAAGCTATAGTGTCCTGAGAAAGAACAGTTAAAAGTGAGCAAAGCGATGATTGTGCTGGTTGTGAGCAGCCGTGGGGAGCGCATTGCTGAGGGCGCCCTCAGAGACAGTCGCAGTGGACACACATCTGCCGGGACACGGGAAGGGACAGACACTGCTTGTGGCCGGTGTCTAGAGCCTCTAGTTCTGCAGACTCCCTCCCCGCTGTCCCGGAATTATTAGGAATCAAGGAGATCTTTTTCTGTCCATACGTAATTGTTGGACCTAATGAGCAACATGAAACACTTGGTTTGGATTTACTGATTATTCTCAGCACAAATATCAAGGCACAAAGAGGGAATTGCGGTGGGATCCGCAGAGACCAGGAATGAACAGGGCTGGCTTGGGGCCTGTGCAATTGCCACGCCCACAGGAGTGTGGCCCCCTGGGGGAGTCTGAGGACATCTATGTCCATCCCACTTGGCTCAGCCTCCCTCCCTGCTAGCTCACTCTCCCTCTATGAGAAGCTGCTCACACTGTAGCCAGGGTGCAGCCAGCCTGGGCAAGGGGCTCCCCCCCTCTCCTGTGCCGACATCCCACGGACAGCTTAGGCCAAAGCTGTGTTCTGGCCCCGCTTGGCCGTTGAGGACAGCCTTAGAGCCTGAGTGGAGCTCTGGGGGTTGCCGTGGACCGGTTAGTAGGCCCCAGCCGCCAATGCCTAGTGTGTGTGAGGTCCGACGTTTTGGCCCCGACTCAGGCTCTAGACAACAGCCCCTTGTTCCTTCCTCAGACTTGCGTGGCGCTTCTTTGTGCGTATCCGTCTTTGTCAGTGTAACTCGGGCCTGGCCCATGCCGTCTTTCTCACACTGTGTCTTGACGGAGGTGCCGGCCTTCTCCACTCTCCTGCAGGTACATTCGTTAAAACTTGCCCTTGAAGGCGTGGAAAAGGAACGGGATTTCTACTTTGGGAAGTTGAGAGAGATCGAGCTGTTGTGCCAAGAGCATGGGCAGGAAAATGATGACCTGGTGCAGCGACTAATGGAAGTCCTCTACGCCCGGACGAACCTGTGAGTGAGGGGGCCTGGGCTCCCGGACAGCGGGAGGGAGTGGCCCTGGAACACACTGCTCAGCTGGAGCACTCGGGGATTAGAAATGGTTCTCTTCAGGAACCACTGGCCCCTGCTGCAGGACACACATTGATAAACTAATCTGGAGAGACGTGAACGGATGTGGGCCGAAGAGTGGAATGGAGACTTGAGCTAATAAAAATAGACGCCTCCAACCAGGTCTCAAGGGCTGTCAGCCCTGTGTGCAGATGAGCAGTAGGAATGTGTGCGTGGACCCTTTCGTCTTTGGGACAGATCGAGCAAGGCTCGAGGTGAAGCTGATGCGCTCTCACCCCAGGACCCCCACAGCCGCCTGTTTTCATTTCGTAGCTGGTTGTCCGGTTACTTACTGCCAGCATAGACCCGTCGGGGACAGGACAGCCCTGGGTTGAGGAAATAGGGAAGGCCTTCTCTGTCAGGGGAGGCCAGCCCAGGACTCACTGCTCACACCTGTGCTGGAGAGAGAAGTCTGGGTGGGCTCAGTTCTGGCCGTGAGAGGCAGGTAAGGGAAGCAGCAGGGAAACTGGGTGTGTAAGGGGCAGGGAAGCAGGAGCCGGAGAACAGCCGGCCGCCGGGGTCTGCAGGCGTGAGCACGAGGAAGTGCTCAGGAAGTGACAGGAGTTGGCGCCTCTGGGCTCTCCCTCCCACAGATGCACTGCCAAGGGCTGGGCCGGGCTGTGGTTTCAGCTGCTCCGTACTCTGGCATTTGGTCTGTGAGTTCCAGAGGCCTCGGGACTCCATGGGACTCCATGGTAGGGTTTCACGTGTGTCCGGCTTTCCACAGGCCGAGCCGAGCCACCATTACTTTGCCTCATTTTTGAGCTGACAACCAGGCAAATGTTTACTCCATGGAACATTTGAAATCCTAGCGATGAAATTTTCCAAAACTTCTGCAGTTTGAGCACTCTCCCTTTCCCCCCAAATGTTGGTTTTGGGTTTTTTGTTTTTAACAACAAATTAAAATCTTGGGATTTGGTCCTCATTAGCAGACAGAAGCTCTGAGAGCTCTGGGACTCCACGGCACCAGGGCCCAGAGGCAGGGGTCCTTCACACCACACCGTTTTCTATAGTGTCTGCCCCAGTCAAGAAGCCCAGGGTGGATTTGCTGTGTGTGGCCCCTGAAAGTGGCATGCACATCAGTCCTCTGTGCAGACACGTGAGTGGGGCAGTGTGAAGAGCCGGGCGGACCGTGGGGATTCCCTTCACAAGTCCAGTCCTGTGCAGCAGCGGGCAAGGCGGCGTCCCCCGCAGCCCTGTGCTACTAGGGGGGAGGAAGAACCGTAGCTGTCCTCCAGCCTGGACTGGGCCCCAGAGGGGGCCTTGCAGAGGAAGACTCTGGGGAAAGCCCCAAGGTTTCAGCATTGACATGAGCCAGTGACTTGCAGGGGATTTGCCTGGATGAACACACCCAGCTTCTTTTCTGCTGTTCACTTCACTGGCGACACAAACACACACATACACACACATACACTAACACTCCAACAGCAGTATGCTGTCATCTGATTCAGGAAGCCGTTCTTGAGATGTTTAGACAGCACGCGCGGACACAAACACACACACACTCACTAACACAACAACAGCATGCCATTCTTGCAATGTGTAGGCAGTGCACACATACACAAACACACGTACACACACGCACATAGGGGCTCGGAAGCGGTAGCCTCATCCTCTTTTTTGCTTTTCTTCCTGAGTGAGGAGCAGGCAGGGCTCAAGGATCATCTCATCACGCTACAGCCTTGAGCATAGCAGGCCCTGATACACGGCAGACGCCGGAGCATACGCAGTCCTATGCGGGAGTGAGCCCTAAGCAGATTTCCTCCCTTGCCTGGGAAGGGCATCACTTTGCTAAGAATGAGCTCATGGGCTTCAGTGTCACTGCCCCCGCCCTCACCCCAGGCTCTCAGAAGTCTCTTTCTCCACGCACTGTGCTTGTCCCTGACACTATATCCTGTTCCCAGTACCCTCGCCTTCTTCAGGAATTTGCACCCACCCGCAAATGTAAATAGCGGCTGTTCCATTTCTAGTTGCAGTAGCTCAGTGGGAGTTCCCAGAGTGGGTCACCAGCCAAGCGTCCAGTTCATTGGTCTCGTTGTCTTGTCCCTTCGTTTCTAACCTGGCATTAGCCAGCTCCGTGATACCTCGTGGGTCTGTCAGCTGAAGGGTTCCTCTTATTTCCTGAGGGTTTGTCCTAGAAGCCCCTCTTAAAGGATCTGAATAAACCTCCCCCTGCCCCAACCCCAAATAGTACCTTTGGATACAGCCTATGTTTCTGTCTTTTTTTTTTTATTGCTTTTTGGGTCACACCCGGCAAGATGCTCAGGGGTTACTCATGGCTCTGTACTCAGGACTTACTCCTGGCAGTGCTCGGGGATCATATGGAATGCTGGGGATCGAACCCAGGTCAGCCCCAAGGAAGGCAAACGCCCTACCCGGCTGTGCTATTGCTCCAGCCCCCTGTTTCTGTCCTTTGACAAAATGTGGGGCCTATCGCAAGACACAGCCTCTGCCTCAGAGAGCCGCAGTCCCAGTGAGGGGAGACAGATGGGGACACGGCTCGCTGGCATGTGTCTGATGTTGGCAGCATGTTGACAGAAACATAAATAAACCCCTGTGAGAGCACGTCAGGAAGGCCAGAGGCATGGGCAGAGACTTCAGAGAGATGACGTTTATGTTGGAGGTTGAAAGAGCACTGGGAATGTCAGCAGTTACGGGGGAGGGAGACTCCTTCCTTCGGCAGAGGAAATAGCATGAACAAAGCAGAGAGGAAAAAGAACAGGCAGACGTGGCTGGCATGGGTGGGTGTGGCAGGTGCCACCTCACACCTCTAGGAAGTAGGAAGCCACCGGAGCTCCCCGGGGCCCCACCTCCCTCCTCTGCCTTCATTCCCTAGCCCAGCCTGCCCACAGCATGATTCCCGACACTTCTCTTCCTGATGATTGTTAGGAGGATAAGGAATGCTGAGACAGTCATTCAGAGCTCATAAACATTTAAAAAGACGGGGATTGATATGCGAACACTAGAACCAGGGAACACCCCCATGCTTTTGGCCTGGTCTCGACTTACCTGGGTATTTGATTTCTTTAATCCTATGGGACACAAGAAAGGGATCTTTGGCGGGCAGAGAGATAGCTCAGTGGCTGGATCACATGCTTTGCATTTGCAAACCCCAGATTCACTTAGGCATCCCACAGTCCCCAAGTGCACTGGGATGACACCCCCGCCCCCTCCCCAACTTTCCCTCCCTGTACAGACCTTGAGTACTACGGGGTATGGACAAAAAAAATCAAGGAAAAGTATCTACTGTTTTTCCCCTGAGAGCTCCATCTTTTAGATTTTGTTTCCAGGCAATGGGTAGTTTTGGTGCCACACCCAGTGGTGGGCTACACCGCTCTGCTTTTGCTTCTGGGAGCTTGCTGTGTGTGTGTGTGACATAATAGCCTCAGAATCACAGATGCGTTCTGCTACACTTCAGGGTGCCGGCATGAGGGGCGTGGGGCCTGCGGTTCCTACAGCTGCGGGGGGTCCTGGGGTAGGACTTCAGCCAGGCTTGCATGGAGCTGCCGGGCCAGCTGGAGAGCTCAAGCCATGTGCTGGGGCCCACAGCTGACCCTTGCTCAGCAGGCCAGAGGTGACCTGATGGGTTGCCGGCTCTGCAGCCCACAGGTTCAACGGTTACTTGACTCTGAGTCTCTTAATTTTCAGACCTTTTTCACTTCTTGCCCCACCCTGAGTCCCAATTGTGAAGTGCACAAGCAAGATTTTCTGTAAAGTATCAGCTCCTTTCAGAGGTCTCCCCAGTAGCCCTAGGCTCACGCCTACAGAGCCATCCCACAGAGAAAGCACCAGCCGGCCGGCAGGAGGTCAGTGGTACCATGGGGTGGCACACACTGTGGAAAGGAGTCGGGGTGACGGATGGAACCACTTCCCTCACGCTTAGGGTCCGGGTGCCCGGATGCAGAGGCAGCATGTACCTGTGCGGAGCAGGAAGCCGGCCAGAGAGCCGGTGACAGGGATGGTTCGTCCTATGGCAGAGGCAGGGAGACGGTTCGGGGCGTGTGAGCCTGAGAAGGGAGCTCTCTACTCGCCCACCTTCCTGGTCTTTCCTCCTTTAAAGAGAGCCCTCAGTGAGGACACGGGGCTTCTCTCTGTGGCCCCATCCCAGTACCAGACTGTCCCATGCCCCTGATGAGAGCCACCCCTGTGTGTGCTGGCAGTGGGCAGAGCAATGCATGGAGGACCCTGCAGTGGTGTCTGAGGTCCAGGGAGGAGCTGGCTTAAAGGGGTCTCTGCTCTAAGATCAGTGAGCGCCCACAACTAAGAAATCGAGAATGAGGGCTAGGAGGACAGGATGACGCGGGCAGAGAGGGCAGATCCCAGGTGCCCACATTCAGGGAGGGGCAGTGCTGGGTGGGGAGAGCAGGGAGGTGGCCACGGGCCTGGGGCTAGCTGACCTTTCAAAGGTCACACCCAGTGACCTCTGCATACCCAGCGACCAGGGAAAGTGCTGGAGTCAAACCTGAGTCAATTTGTTACTTTCTTCTGCTGCACAGAAAGCTTACAGTCTTCAAAACTATTTTTTTCTTCTACAATATATTCCAAAAGGCCTTTTTAACCAATAACCAGAATATCGTTGATGTACCCAGCACTATTTTAACTCATTGAATCCTCTGTAGAATTTATTCAGTAAAACTCATTGAAAACTCTTGGCACACGGGAACCCATTTCACAGATGGGAAGGCTAAGGCACAGAGGCACTCTGCTGGGATGTGCCCACAGACACACACCGTGTGGATAGCCGAGGCAGGAGATTCACTAGAGTCCATGCTCCTGGCTGTGATGTTGTACACATGGTGTGGGCTGATGGTCTCGGCATCTGTTCTCGCTCTTCTGTGATTTCTTCCTCTCAACCCACACTGAGCTGTGCAGTGAGCGAGGTGGGGCACTGGGGGCTGGGGGGGGATGAGCTTCCCTCTGACTCCCCACCCCCGTAGGTGCAAGCCTGAGATGATCGTGATCAGAGGTCGGTTTCACAGCCAGGGAAAAACAAAGCGCATCAGGAGGCAGAGATTACAAGTAAAGGTGGTGGAGCCGACTGTTTCTCCAGTGCTAAAGGGAAAGGGGTCAGATTTGGGGCAGTGGGCAAGAACGCCGTGCGGGTGCAGCATGAGGGAGACTGGAGCAGGTGTCCCATCCAGTGCTCGCTCCAACTGCGCTAAAGCTGTGCGTTATTTCACGAAAGCACTGTGGTTTTTGTTTTTTTTTTGCTTTTTTGGGTCACACCCGGCAATGCTCAGGGTTACTCCTGGCTCTGCACTCAGGAATTACTCCTGGCGGTGCTCACTGGACCATATGGGATGCCAGGAATCAAACCCGGGCCGGCACAGGCCGGCCGCATGCAAGGCAAACGCCCCTACCCACTGGGCTATCACTCCTGCCCCCACTGTGGGTTCTTGCCCGCCGCACTGCCTCTGCTTGGCTAGTCCAGGGCTAACTCGTCGCTTGCGAGGGCAATGAGTTTGAGGATCTGCAGCGAGGAGTGACCGGGGCACATGTAGCCTGGAGTTGGTGTTCATGATGATCTTCCCTGCGGTTCCCGAGTCCCTGAGAGCCAAGAGGGGAAACAGCAAAGGTACAGGGTCATAGTCAACACAGGAAGCAAAGGGAAAGTCCGGAAGCCTCTAAATTCTATCCCAGGCATTCCAGAAGCGGCTTATTCCTCCCGGACAGCCCACGAAACATGGTCACGAACCTGGCTTGGCCTCGCCCTCTTGCCCTCTTAACCGTTGCTCTTTTGTTTCCGATTGTAACTGACCAGTCACAGAGGGCATCTGCCATGCTCTGGTAGATCACCCAACAAGCCATGCCCAAGCCCAGGCTTGCCGGGGTGAGGCGATGCCTTGGGGGCACTGATAGTGGGTCTGGGTGGGCAGCTGGGTGCCACATGTGCAGTCGTAGCTTTAGCAGCCGCTTCTCCCCTGCCCCACAGGAGGGTCACCCGGAAGAGCCGGAGGCCGAGGACCCCGCCCACGAGCAGCAGCCACCGCAGCAGGAAGAGTACTGAGGCATCTCGGCAGCGCTCAACCCTTCCATTTTGCGTGGGAACTTTTCTTCTGGAGAATTGGAACATGTGTGGCCTCAAGCTCAGCAGAAACCAGTTGTTCCCATCTGCCGTTAAGTTAACATCCGACGCGCTGTTGCATCCGCCAGCCACTGCGCTCGCTCGGGTCCCATCTCGTTGCCAAGACACATTAGCAGCCGGCCTTTCTAGGGCCTCCTGCCTGCAGACCATGGGCTCACATGCCTTCAAGTTCACCACTTGGCTGCTTGAGACTGGTTCTGCTCTTTCTCATTTCTTTCCAGAACAGCTCTTCCTCCCCCACCCACCACTACCATCACCCCCTTTTCATCCTGGTGTGAAACATGGTAATTTGCTATATGGTATTTATATTGGCATTTCTCAGCCCAGTGTCACTAGATGTCACACACATTTGTGGTGCTTTGATGTTTGCAAGTCTAACCTCCGAGTAGAAATTTGGTTATATGATAAATTGGAACAAAGGGAAACAGATACTTGATATGAAAGCCATAATGACAGTGGGGGTTGTGCTGGGAGGGAAGGGGCGTTTCTTCCCCCCCCCCGCCCCAACTTGAAAGGGGAAACAATGGATTCAAACTAAGAACTTCAGGGCTCAGCAGTGTTCATGCATCCCCAGTTAGCCAACCACACAATCTGTTCATTCTGAAAGACATTCCCTCAAGGAGAACAAACGCCATCTCAGCTAGCCCTGTTGCCGCTGGCCCCGCCCCTGTCCTCGTGCTCTTTTCTTTCTCAGGGTCCTCATTGGTGGCCAGCCACCCTCCTCAAGAAGCTGGCATCGCTTCTTTGTAGTCCAGAAGGGGGGGACGCTACCCAGGGACAGACCCTTCTGCCTGGGTCCCTCTTCCCAGTGGGTGTCAGCGCCATCCACCATCCTTCCGTCTGGGGACACCTACTAAGACTTCAGAGCCTCCACCTCTACGCTCCCTGGGGAGCCCCATTAACAGGCACCTCACCGCGTGGCGCCCTGAAGTCTATGCTGACCCTGGAATGCCAGGACAGAAAAGTCCCCTGAGCCCTTCTGGAGTCAGGGATTGTCCCCCAGCCCTGTGGCCCCCCAATTGGCTCAACTGTGGCAAATCAGAAACAGAACATGAATTGAAAGCATTCCTTTAAGAAAAAGAGAAACTAATATTTGCACATTTCCTCAGTGCTTTTCCAAGTCTTGCCCTCTGTTCTCCACCTGCCGCCCCACTTTGACAGACGGTATCCTTCCCTGGATCATTCATTTCACTTGGTTTCTAACTTGAGATTTTCTTTCACATGTTATTGGATTTAGCAGGTGCCACAAAAACAAGAAATATGCCCACCTGCCCACCCCTCCTTTTCCCTTCACCAAATTGCAAAAAATAAATTTCTGAATTATGTATCCTAAAGCTTTGACATTTCTTTATTAATCGAAGTGTGGAGTCCAAAATCTCCGCATCCGAGCTTGCCACCAATAGACGTCTTCTCAAAATAAATCTTTGCAGCAAAGTGGTATTTATTGAGTCACACGTGAAAGAGATTGCTTGTGTTTTTGAGGTGATTGCAGCGCACTGTGCAGATTGGACAGATGTTCCCTGGTGTTGAGTTTCCCTTCTCTCTCCTGCTTGCTCTGGGCTCCGCGGCAGCTCATTTCTCTCAGGCTGGCAAGCCTGGCTCTCAGCAGTGACATCCTCCCGCTCCTGGTTACGGAGAGTGGTTGTGCTATAGCTTCGTGCTTTCCTGTGTCTTCCCCAGAGCTGGTGGCACGCACTGATTCTCCTTTTTTAGAAGTAGCTCTTCTAAAGAAGCCCCAAAATTAATTCCATGCGAAGGATGCTTCTGTGGCTGCTAGGCCACTCTTTCCCTGCTCTGAACATCTCCGTGATCCTGGTGCCGGGTGGATCACAACCCCGACTCCTGACTCGGGACACATGAATGGATAGCAGATCCCATGTTCTCCAGAACCCGCCGGCACCGTGCCCCTTCGCAGGGCTCCCCAGCGACCTGCCATGGCTGCCTCCCTTATCCCCACGTTCTCATTCAAAGGGGAACCAATGGATTCAAAAAACTGGCCAGATAGCTCAGCCTGCAAAGAGAACATTCTGGTCATTGGACCTCACTCTCCTTCCGTGAAGTCTTGAGGCATCCGATTCATTTTTTAAGGGCATAAGCCCTCCATTCGCTCTCTGCCCCTCTCTGAGACATCTTCCATTGTTGGTACCCAGGGGTATGGCCGATGGCTCAGAGAATCAGTCTTCCCTCTTGGTCTGCACCGCAGCTTCTGTGTAGCCGTCTCTCCTTCGCCAGGGGCAGTCCTTCCCCGGTGCCAGTACTCCACCACTCATCCTGGCATCTGGGATATGCTTTTCCATGCCCCCTGCCCATCACGTCCTTGGGCTGGGCCCAGAAGTGTCCTTGGAGTGAGCCCTGCTCCTCCCTGTCAGAAGCCAGGCTCCCCATTTCTTCACCTGCCATGGCTGGGCATAGCACCGCGCTCCCGTTGAGGAGGAAGTGATCGAAGCAGGGGGCAGAGAGAGCGCCCGCCTTCTTTTAAGCAGAAAATCATAAAACCATCCTGTTGACCGAGAGAAGCAAACTCCAGAGGGAGCTAAGAACTCCCTTCCCTGGTGAGTATTTCCATGATTCCGTTAAGGTTTAATATGCATTCAGATTACTTTTACTAAATAGTACACCATAAAGCTTTTGTTATATATTAAATGTAAACTGAAAGGAATGTAAACATGTATTGTTAATTATAAATATAGATAAGTAAGACATAGATGAAAAAAGTCTTATTCAGATGTATCACAATCCTTTTACACCACCACCTAGTGTCGCATGGTAGAATAGTTTTTGTCTCTGAATATGTGAATAACTTGACTTGCGTTTATCTTTTTTACATATTTAATAAAAAAAAAAGTATCTGTTAAAAGTGGCCTGGCTCTCTAGATTCTTCCATTCTCCGTGCTACAGACTTTCTTTGTCCTGAGCGTTAGTCTCCGAATAGGTTGTTAAGGTCATACATCTGCCTTTGTTTTCGGAGGATTTACACAGGGCGAGGGGTGGAGGGGTGACCTTGTTTTTATTGATGGCAAATGCATCACTGAGATTACAGATTACTGAAATTACACTTGATATCAAATGTAGAAGCTCCTATGAAATTTCACAAAATAAAGTGACTCCATAGAGCAAGCATCGGTTTGATCCCTGGCAGTACAAAGGAAATAATAATCATAAAAACGATAAGCCGTTCCTTTAGGCAGCATTCCACTTGCAAACAAAATCCCAGCACCCACAGGATCAACCTACCCTATCTGGAAGAGACAGGGATGGCCAAACAAAATTGGGAGAAGCAGAAAAATATTTCTAAATAAAACCCGGCAAAGTAGCCTCTGGTTGGCAGAAGCTCTTCGATTGCTTCCCCGTTGCTGCTTTGTGGACTCCCAATTCACAAGGATGGTGTATAAAGGTGTGTGTGGGATTCAGTACTTAAAGCAAAGGAAGAGGTGAAAGAATGAAACCTTTTGGAAATGATGCCAGGAGCTACTGTGGAGACCTGAGAGCAGGCACCACCCAAGCACCTGCTGAGCATACGCCCTCCGGAGCTGGACCTTTCTGCCTGCAGGTTGCTAGTCTTCTCTAAACTGCTTCCAAACACCACCTAGAGGCCGCTTTTGTTTCTAGATGTCCTTTGGTAGCCTTTATTCACTTGCCTTTGGGCAGAAAAGTAGAGGGAAATGAAAAGACGAGGCATTGCTTCACGGGTACGTTGGTGGTAGAAGTCTATGGATCGTTCCCTAGTTTGTGATCGCTACATGTGACTCATGCACGACCATTTGATTCATCCACTCGGGGTTTTACACAGTGGAAGCTTGTGTCCAATCAAGACTGCATGTGACAGAGAGAGAGACAGAGAGAGAAAGAGAGGAAACTGGGGTACCTGCTATTAAGGCAGCATGGGGGTGGGCGGGAGGGGGGGGGTACATTGGTGGTGGAATGGGACACTGGTGGAGGGATGGGTGCTGGAATACTGTATGACCAAGAACCAATTGTGAACACCTTTGTAATTGTATGTTTCACGGTGGTATAATAAAAAAATTAAAAAAAAAAAAAGACTGCATGTGATTGCTTGTGCGTTTGCAGGGCACAGTGGTGGACTCCATGGTTAGTCTTCACAGATGGAATCACATGTTCATTCCATTCTATTTAAGATTGTCTCTAAAAAATAGGGATGAAAAGTAATATAATTTCGCAAAATATACTGGGCCAGAGTGAGAGTACAGCAGGTGGGGCCTTGCGTGCAGCCGACTTGGGTATGAGACCCAGCATCCCATAGGGTCCCCCTGAGCACCACCAGGCATAATTCCTGAGTGCAGAACCAGGAGTAATCCCTGAGCATTGGTGGGTGTGACCCAAAAAAGCCAAAAAAAAATCACAAAATATGATTTATAAACTGCAGTTCTCTGACTTAACTTTGTGTGTGACCTTTCCTGTTAGTCTTAACTGCTCTGATGGACCAACCACAATCACCAGTTCCTGATTCAGTCTCAATAGTCACACAGTATTGCCCAACACCAGTGTGAGTGTGGACCAGCCCCCATAGATGGTTCCCAACTCCTATTTGCTTGTTTCATCATCCTGTATTCATTAGAAAGCTCTGGCTTTACTGCCTAAAGAAAGGCAAAGCGCACTGAACTCTTGAGGGCTCTTAACCATCTCTGGGACTTCAGTCACAGATCTGCCGAAGGACAGACCTCACCCCGCCACAAGTTCTGACCTGGACCCCATGCCTCATTTAGGGTCGATTCAGAAGGTGTTTTTGCCATGGCCTGGCCATCTCTTTGCCATGGTCTGGCTATCTCTTATGTAGGATTCAGGATTGTAACAAAAATGGAAAACCCAGCTGGAACTAAATGCCTTTGTGTCTCTACTGAGGAAAAATGTTCAATCAACCTGCCAAAGGTTGATTTCTTTTGAAAAAGTTACTGGGTTTTTTTGTTTGTTTGTTTTTTGGTCAGTATGTCATCAAGACTAAGTATAAATTTAAAGTTTTTTCCAGGATAAAAAAATAACAGGGCTGGAGCGATAGCCCAGTAGGTAGGCCTTTGCCTTGCACATCGCCGGCCCATGCCGACCCAGTTTTGATCCCCGGCATCTCATATGGTCCCCCGAGCACCACCAGAAGTAATTCCTAAGTGCAGAGCCAGGAGAAACCCCGGAGCATTGCCGGGTGTGACCCAAAAAGCAAAAAAAAAAAAAAATCAATAACAGAAATCCAAGGCTATGCAGCTCAGCCTCATGGTGAGTGGCCCTATGGAATTCCTGGGGGAAAGGCAAAAGACTCGGCCAGCGCCTGGTCATGTCCTACATGAGTCCTAGGGCCTGCTTGCCATGCAGGTGGCCACGCCTGCTGGACTGGAAGCAAGGATTGGGGGCCTCCACCCAGTCCCCAGCCTCCGGGCTCAGTGGGTGTGACCCTAAACTCCAGCCACCACAGCCAACCGCCACAAGACAGAGACTCTAGATCCACGGCAGAACCACTGCGGTTTATTCTTAGACACGATGTATTTTAGCACTAGGTCCTTTCAGGATCTTTCTCATTTGTACACTTCAACGATCATTCTATTTGCATCAAACTGGAGAGGTTGATATAGCATGCAGAGCCTCAGACGCAGCTGAGGGAGATGGAACTCGGCCCTCCCTTGGTTCAGCTGACCATTGGGCCCCCAGGAGGACAGATGGGTTTTGGGTGTTGGCCCACATCGCCTCTGGGGGTACCGGATGCAGCCGGATGAGATTCGCCCACCACATTAGCCACCGTTTCGCTGTCCGGACGCTGTAGTACATCAGAGCCCATCCAGGAGGGACGCTGACCTCAAGACCAGATTAACAGAACAAAACAAGTTCGAGCCCAGGTAAGCAACTCCCAGAGGCAGGAATCTCCAGGAATTCATCAGATGGAGCTGGGGTTGCCCCTTCCCCTCTCCATTTTGTCTGAGCCCAGTGGCTCCGCCCCATGAGCTGCCCTGGGGCAACCAGCCATAGCACACAGAGCCTCAAGAGCAGGTGGGGGTCAGGGCGGAGCGATAGCCCAGTGGGTAGAGCGTTTGCCTTGCATGCGGCCGGCCCATGGCGGCCCGGGTTCGATCCCTGGCATCCCATATGGTCCTCCGAGCACCACCAAGAGTAATTCTTGAGGGTACAGCCAGGAGTAGCCCCTGAGTGTCGCCGGGTGTGACCCAAAAAAAGCAAAAAAAAAAAAAAAAAGAGCAGGTGGGGGAACTGGAACTCCCACCATTTCGCTGTCCGGATGCTGCAGCACATCAGAGCCCACACAGGAGGGATGCTGACCTCAAGACCAGATTAACAGAGCAAAACAAGTTCGAGGCCCAGGTAGGCAGCTCCCAGAAGCAGGAAACACTGGGAATTTGTCAGATGGAACTGGGTCGGCCCTTCCCCTCTCCATTTTGTCTGAGTCCGGTAGCCCCGCCTAGGGAGCTGCCCTGGGGTGACCAGCCATAGCATGCAGAGCCTCAGATGCAGCTGGGGGAACTGAACTCGGCTCTCCCTTAGCTCAGCTGACCAGGAGGCCCCCAGGAGGACAGATGGGTTTTGGGTGTTGGCCCATCACCTCTGGGGGTCCCACAAGCAGCTGGATGAGACTCACCCCCCCACATTAGCCGCCATTTTCACTGTCCAGACGCTGACCATGCCTCTAAGTCAAGTGGCGCGCTGCCACGCAGTCCATCAAACTAGTGGAAACAGTTATATCCTTTAATGTACTGCATTCTACGATGTGTAGGAAAGGTAGGCGGGAGGGAGCGATAGATAAGAGAGAAAAGATATACAGAACCCACCAAAAGTTGGGGTGCAGGAGGGGAGGGAGGTAGGGACATTGGTGATGGGAGATGGGTTCGGGTGGAGGGATGGGTGTTGGAACACGGTAGAACCAAAACTCAAGCATGAGCATATTGCAATTGTATGTCTAAAAATGGTGTAATAAAATTTAAAAATTTAAAAATAAAAATAAAAAATCAATAACATCCTTTTGAATTTATAATATTCATCAGGACTAACAAGTAGCTAAATGTGTTTCTTTTTCAGAGACTAAAAAGTATCCCATTTCCTCCTACATGTCAGATATCCCTTATGTCTTTATAATGTAGTATCTTTGGCCCTTAAGGTTATCTATTCAATAAAATTTTAATATATATTTGTCTTAATCACCAAAATGTTTTGCTCAAATCTGACACTTAAATGAACTTTCAGAAATTACAGAAATAATGAACAGTAACAAATGTATTCAGAATTTAAATGTGCCACAAATTTACAGTTACTACTAGAATGCACGCTTTCAGTCTGATACATTTATTATACAGAAATGTCATCTACCAGTGGAACAAATTATTTACCTTCTTTAATGCTCATTCAGAAAAAGCTGAAGGGTGAGAGTCCCACAGTCTGTGTTCTCCTGGAGGGTGTTAGGGACCTCCCTACCCAGTAAGCTTAGGCCAGTTAGCTGAGGTTTAATGCGGCAGGGAAGTGTGAGTTTTATACTTTGTGTTGTTCTTGAGAAAATGGTTTTGAAATCTGTGTCACAAGATGCTAACCAGACATGACTAAGAATATCACCACCATGGTATCTTTCTGGTTTTCCTTTTTAAATGGTCTGTTTGGCAGGAGACTCCCAAGCAGTGCTCAGGGAGGCCCGGCACCACTCCTGGTAATCGGCCAAGTAGGCCAGCAAGTCAGTGCAGGGGCCCAAGGATGTGGTGCTGCCCAGCACCTGAAGTGCCAGGGACCTACCCCAGCGCCACCCCAGAGGTGCTCGGAGACTGCTTGGTGCCAGGGATCAAACCCAGGTCATACATCCTTGTCGCTTTAAAACAGGGGGCTACTGGGCCAGCGAGGGAGCTGACCATGACTATCCACTCATGCTGCCTCAGAGGTTTTGTGGATGAAGAGAGTGTGGTACATGTACACATGCAGTAGTACGCTGCCTGGGGTCCAGAACCACCTGCTGGGATCTGCTTTCCTTCACTTCTGCTGGCACCTGGGTGATTGGTTTGGTTGGCATGACAGGTCAGTGCAATGTCAAAGTAAGTCAGTAACTTAGACCTGAGAGGGGCTTCAGGAGACGAGGCTCGAGAGGAAGAACTTGTCTGTGGTTATGGAACAGAAGGTTGCCTCAGACAAGGTGATGCCGAGCCTGGCTTTGCTCCCCAGCCACCACGGCGCCACAAGCATGAAGGAGCCAGCCTGGGGCCCAGCACCCGCAATAGTGCTGAGTTCTGAGTGCCTGACAGTGAGCACAAGACAGTGCCTGGGGAATTGCCCTGCCAACCCATGGAAACACCATAGGAGTGATAATCAGCTGGTTCAAGGTAACCTATAGAGAGTGACTTGTTACATGGCAACAGATAACAGGACTGAAGTGGTTGGCAGTAAAGAACAGTTTTTTTTTTTTAATTTGTGGCACCATTTGTGGCATCTTTAATTTCGATTTAAAGAAAGCCTTTGATTCTGTGGAGACTGAAGTAGTCATCGAAGCCCTAGCCAAACAGGGCATTCAAACCCAATACATCAAGATACTTACGTGAGCTGTATTATGGACTCACCACCAGGATCTCACCATTCTACAAAGAAGTGATCATTGATGTGAAAAGAGAGGGGTTCGACAGGGTGATACCATTTCACCAAAACTCTTCAGTGCCACCCTCGAGAACATCATGCGACAATTAGAATGGGAAGGAATAGGAGTGAAGATAGATGGTCGGCAACTACACCACCTCCACTTCACTGATGACATCGTTCTAATAACACCAAATATTAGCCAAACGGCACAAATACTGGCTGACTTTGACCAAGAATGTGGAAAGATAGGTCTACAGCTGAATCTCAACAAAACTATGTTCATGAGAAATGAACTAGTTCCAGAGGCCCCATTCACTCTCAATGGAACAGACATCTCTGAATGCAGCAGTTACGTGTACCTAGGTCGAGAAGTCAACATGATGAACGACCTAAAACCTGAGCTGCGCAGGAGGAAGAGAGCAGCATGGAATGCCTTCAAAAGCATTGAAGAGCTAAAAAGACAAAAACCTCCAGCTTTGGGCAAGTCTCAACTCCACCATTCTCCCTGCATTAACATATGCCTCAGAAACCTGGGCCCTATGAAAGCAGGATGAGAACGCTATTCGGGTCTCCCAAAGAGGAATTGAAAGAGCTATGCTTGGAATATCACACCTCACTCAAGTGAGAGAAGGAATCCGAGTTTTGACCTCCATCGCTGTTCCAGAGAGTCAGGGACGCTGTCTTGTTTGCCAAGGCATCGAAAATCAGATGGGCTGGACATGTAATGCGATTTGGAAATGACCAGCTGGACTAGAGCTATTACCAACTGGATCTATGGGACGTCAAAAGATCACATGGCCGCCCACCTACAAGATGGCCAGACTTCTTTGTCAAGACCCTAAATGAACAGTTTGAGGCTCTTTGTATTCCTGATGCAACCAGATACCATTGGGCTACACTGGCACGTGATAGGATCAAATGGAGATGTTACTGGTGCCCGCTCGAGCAGATTGATGAATAATGGGATGTCAAGTGATCAAGTGAATTTGTGGTACCGGGCTTGCAATAATATAATAATACAGGGTTTTGTGCAGACAGTGTTCTAACACCACGCCCTCTGCGAGAGTGTCATTCACTCCACTGTCAGCCCACCCATCCCCTGGGCAGGTTTCATTTTATGATTTATCAGAGATTTCCTCATTTGCTGAGTCAGCTTTAAAATGATTGGGCACATGGTTTCCCTTCATCGAGCCTCATTTAAAACAAAATAAATATTCTGATTCTTGGGGCAGAAGCGATAGTTCAGGGGGTAGGACTTTGCATTGCATGCGTCTGACCCAGGTTCGATCCCTGGCATCCCATATGGTCCCCCAGCACCGCCAGGAGTAATTCCTGAGTGAAGAGCCAGGAGTAACCCCTGAGCATCACTCAATGTGAACCAAAAAAAGCAAAAAACAAAATCTCATTCTTGAGGCTGGAGAGATAGTACTGAGGTTAGGTGTGCACTTGCACATAGCTGGCCCCAATTGGATCCCCAGCATGACATATAGGTCCCCCTGCAGAATAACAGGGAGTGATCCTGAACAGACAGTAATAAACCCTGAGCAATGCTGGGTATGGCCTCTCTCCCCCCCAAACTCTGATTCTCAGTAAATAACACAATCAAAAAGGGGAAAAGGAATAGTTCCCTGGGTGGGAATATTTTTCCTACCTTAGAAGTTGGGTAGACAAGAACAGAAGACCAGCTAAAGAAACTATGGTACATGAAAATATGTACCATAGTTTAGTAAATATTTGGTACATAGTACAAAACTATGGTACAAGAAACTATGGTATCACTGTCTTCCCATTCATCATCGATTTGCTCAGGCAGGTACCAGTAACATCTCCATATGTCCTGTCTCATGCTAGTAGAGCCCAAGGGCATGTGCTTGCTCCAGGAACATAAAGAGCCTCAAAGCATACCATAAGGTGATGGGAATGAGGTCTATAATTGTTACTGGTATTTGGCACATCAAATACAACATGGGTACCTTGCCAGGCTCTGCCATGCAGGTGGCATACTCTTGTAGTCACCTCTGATCTTGAGCATTTATTGATGAACCGCGTGGCCGCAAGCAGCCACACGAGCTGGGCTATTACAACTACAATGATCATTATGTTATACAGATGTGAAAGATCCTGCGAAGGACCTGGTCCTAGCCTACTTTGTTGTCTAAGCCTCTTGCATGGCTGCGCACTGTTCTTCCAATGTCAGACCATCCACCATCCAGAGCACACAGGGCAGAGCCCTGGGGGTGTCGCCAGTTCTTGAGAGTTAGGGACATCATCTGATTCTTCATGGTAACTTTGAATCACAGCACCACGATATATGGCCCAAGACCTCCCCTTACCCCTCATTTATAGTTCATAATAAACAAACAATTTCTCCCCCTTTATTTGAACACCGTGATTTACAAAGTAAGAAACTATGGTACTATGGAATAATAAATCCCCATGATGGAATAATAAACCCCCACCGAATAGCTAAAGCAATCCTTGGGAAAAAGAAGATGGGAGGTATCACTTTCCCCAACCTCAAGCTCTACTACAGAGCAGTTGCAATTAAGACAGTGTGGTATTGGTATAGAGACAGACCCGTAGACCTATGGAATAGAACTGAGTATCCTGAAACACATTCTCAAATATACAACCACTTAATCTTCGATAAAGGAGCAAATAATATTAAGTGGAGCAAAGAAAGCCTCTTCAACAAATGGTGCTGGGAAAACTGGGCAGCTACGTGTAAAAAAATGAACTTAGACCTCCTTCTAACGCCATGCACAAAAGTCAGACCAAAATGGATTCTAGATCTCAACATCAGACATGAATCTATAAAGTACATCGAAGAAAACATAGGAGAAAAACGCTCTACGACATCGAAACGAAAAGTATCTTTAAAGACGACACACCACTGACCAAGCAAATGGAAGCAAAGATAAACAAATGGGATTATATAAAATTGAAAAGCTTCTGCACCTCAAAAGAAGTGGTGACCAAGATACAAAGACAATCCACAGAGTGGGAAAGGATATTCACCCAATACCCATCTGACAAGGGGCTAATATCCAGGATATATTAGGCACTGGTAGCACTTCACAAGAAAAAACAGCCAACCCCATCAAAAAATGGGGGAGAAGAAATGAACAGAAGCTTCCAAAAGGAAGAAATTGGAATGGCCAAAAGGCATATGAAAAAGTGCTCTTCATCATTAATCATCAGGGAAATGCAAATCAAAACAACAATGAGGTACCATCTTACACCACAGAGACTGGCACACATCCAAAACAGCAAGAAAACCGGTGCTGGCGTGGGTGTGGGGAAAAAGGGACTCTGATCCACTGTTGGTGGGAGTGCCGACTGGTCCAGCCCTTTTGGAAAACAATATGGGCATTCCTCCAAAAACTAGATAGTGAGCTCCCATTTGATCCAGCAATAGCACTCCTGGGAATATATCCTAGAAACCGAAAAAACGCATAGCAGAAACACTATCTGTACTTCTTTATTCATCTCTGCGCTATTCACAATAGCTAGAATATGGAAACAACTTAAATGCCCAAGAACAGAGGACTGGCTAAAGAAACTGTGGTTCATCTACACTATGGAATACTATGCAGCTGTCAGAAAAGACGAAATTGTGAAATTTACCTGCAAATGGATGGACATAGAGACTATCATGCTCAGTGAAATTAGTCAGAAGGAAAAAGACAGATATAAAATGACTGCATTCATTAATGGGATAGAAATATATACCAGTGTTTTACTGAGTGTGGGAAATGATAATGTCAGGCTAGAACTCACCACTGAATATACACAAAGAGACTTACATGATAAACCCTAAATGTCTTCAGGACAAGCTGCAATGTGTAAAAGAAGGGGGGAGAGAGATGCAGAGATAGAGAGAGAGAGAGAGAAAAGAGAAAGAGGAAAATGGGGTACCTGCTATTGAGACAGCCTGGGGATGGGTGGGAGGGGTGTGGGTACATTGGTGGTGGGAATGGGGCACTGGTGGAAGGATGGGTGCTGGAATACTGTATTACCGAGAACCAATTATGCACACCTTTGTAACTGTATGTTCCACTGTGGTATAATAAAAAATTTAAAAATAAAATTAAAAATTAAAAAACTAAAAAAAAGAAACTATGGTACATCTACACAATGGAATATTAAGCAGCTGTCAGAAAGACAAAGTCATGAAATATACCTGCAAATGGATGGACATGGAGATGATAATGCTTAATGAAATCAGTCAGAAGGAAATGGTCAGATATAGAATGACTGCATTCATTAGTGAGATATAAATATATACCAGTGTTCTACTAATTGTAGAAAATGGTAATGCCAGACTCAAACTCAGCATTGAATGTACACAAAGGAATTTACATGATAAACCCTAAATGTATGTAGGACAAGCCACAATATGTAAGAAAAGGAGAGAGAGAGAGAGAGAGGAAAAAGTACCTGCTATAGAGACAGGCTGGGGGGAAGTGGGGGGGGAATTTGGGGACATTGGTGGTGGGAATGGGACACTGGTGGAGGGACAGGGGCTGAAACAGTGTATGACTGAAACCCAATCATGAACATCTTTGTAACTGTATAACTCATGGTAGTATAATAAAAATGTTTAAATTTTTTTTTTAAAAAGCTGGGTGTAGATGAAAGATAAACTCATGTTTTCCTAGGATGCTTCCCAGCACACAGTAGGTATTTAGAATATATTGTTTTTTTTTTATTTTATTTTATTTTTTTTGCTTTTTGGGTCACACCCGGCAATGCTCAGGGGTTTCTCCTGGCTCTGCACTCAAGAATTACTCCTGGCGGTGCTCAGGGGACCATATGGGATGCTGGGGATCGAACCCAGGCCGGCACAGGCTGGCCGCGTGCAAGGGCAAATGCCCTACCCGCTGGGCTATCACTCCAGCCCAGAATATATTGTTTAAATCAAAATTTTGCTTTCAGTCATTTTGAACTCTCACACCGGCCTGGCGCCGCCTCAGGTAGCCTCCCTGGGGTGTGCGGCTGGTCGGGCGGGCGCCTGGGGTCGTGGTAGAGCCCCGGGTCTTGGCAGAAGGTGGAACTACAACCCCCAGAAGTCCGAGCATAACCGGAAGTAAACCGTCATTTTGAACTCTCACACCGGCCTGACTCCGCCTCAGGTAGCCTCCCTGGGTGTACGGCCGCTAACACGGCCGCTTATTAATAGAAAAACTAGGAAATTCAACACCAAGGGAAGGTAATACCCTCAAGAAAAAAAGAAACAATACACTAGAGGAATCTATCCCTGAACACCACAACACCATGGGGAAACAACGCAGATCCCCAGCTCGAAGAACAGATGAAGGAATCAACCCTGAAGACTCAAAATAGAATACAGATGTGCATGATCTCTCTGACAAATTAGAGAATAAATTGGTAGGATGTTTAAGGAGCTCAACGAAAAAATGGAGCAGAAGTCCAATAAAATACAGGGGTACATAAACGAAGCAGTTGAAAGGGCAGTCAATAAACTACGGGAGGAAATGAGAGCAGAAATGAGAACCATGCAAATAGAAATATCATCGCTTAAAAACTCAGTAGACGAAATGAAAAACACAATTGGGGCTCTTAACAGTAGGATGACAGCAGCAGAAGAGAGAATCAGTGAGACTGAAGATGAGCTGCAGAAAGCACTCAGAGATCTACATAAGATGGAAAAAGACCGGATAATGGATCAGCAACAGAACCGAGAACAATGGGATGAAGCCAGGCGGAACAACATAAGAATCATTGGAGTCCCAGAGGGACAGGAAAGTAACCCCAAAGAAATTAAAACAGTTAAAAACATCCTGGCTTAAAAGTTCCCCGAGTTAAAGGACAAAGGCATCCAGATCCAAGAAGCCCGACCGTGTACCAGCAAGAAGAGACCCCAATAGAAAGATCCCAAGACGCATCCTAATCAAAGTAATGGATGCCATAGACAGAGACATAATTCTTCAGGCAGCAAGATCAAAGAAGGAAATTGTATACAAAGGAGCATCCATTCGACTTTTTAGCAGACTTCTCAGAAGACACCTTCCAAGCCTGAAGGCAGTGGTGGGATATAGTAAAAAACTTAATGAAATGAATGCCTCAGCAATAATTCTTTATCCGGCTAAACTCTCACTCAGATTTGAAGGACAGATATACAACTTCTTGGATAAACAACAGCTTAGGAACTTTGTAAAATCAAAACCAACCTTAAAAAGAAGGACTGAAAGATCTACTATAAGACGAGACATAACCCAAAAGAACAACCAACCTATTCAGAAAGATGGCACAAAAATCCCATGACAATAATCTCTCTCAATGTCAATGGTCTAAATGCACCAGTTAAGAGACACAGAGTGGCAAAATGGATCAAAAAATTGAATCTGACATTCTGCTGCCTTCAAGAAACACACCTGAACAATCGGAGCAAAGACAGGCTCAAAATAAAAGGCTGGAAAACAATCCTTCACTCAAACAACCCATCCAAAAAGGCTGGGGTAGCCATACTGGTATCTGACAACATAGACTTCAGGCTGAAGAAGGTCAGAAGGGACAGTGAAGGTCACTTCTTAATAGTCAAGGGATGCATATATCAGGAAGAAATCACGCTATTAAACATATATGCACCCAGTGAGGGGCCAGAAACATACCTAAAACAACTACTAATAGACTTCAAAGAAGACATTGACAGCAACACAATTATAGTTGGAGACTTCAACACTGCTCTGTCAACCCTGGATAGATCAACAAGATTGAAACTTACTAAGGAAATACTGGCCCTAAAAGAAGAGTGGAAGAAAGAGGGCTGGTAGACATATACAGGGCATTTCATCCCCAAAAAGCTGAATACACTTTCTTCTCCGGTGCATATGGAACATACTCCAAAATAGATCACATGCTGAGCCATAAATCATACCTCCATAAAATCAAGAAGATAGAAATTGTGCCAACTATTTTTTCAGACCATGAGGCACTGAAAATAGAAGTTAATTGTACACAAAAACGGAGACCAATACCAAGTACCTGGAAACTAAACAGCTCACTGCTGAACAACCAGCAAGTCATAAAAGAAATCAAAGAGAAAATCCAAAGATTCCTGGAAACAAATGAGACTGAAGACACGAATTACCAGAACTTGTGGGATACAGCGAAAGTAGTGTTAAGAGGCAAATTCATAGCTCTTCAAGCATTCATCAGAAAAGAAGAAAAGGCCATCATAAACAGTCTGACTTCACAACTTAAGATCTTAGAGAGTGATGAACAAAAGGAGCCCAACCCAAGCAGAAAGAAAGAAATAATAAAACTTAGAGCAGAAATCAGTGAGATGGAATGTCAAAAAACAATCCAGAATATCAACGAAACCAAAAGCTGGTTCTTTGAAAAAATAAACAAGATTGACAAACCACTTGCAAGACTTGTAAGAAAAGGAAAAGAGAGAACCCAAATAAATAGAGTCAGAAATGAAAACAGGGACATCACAACAGAAACCACAGAAATTCAAAAGATCATCAGAGATTACTATGAGAGCCTGTACACCACGAAACAAGAGAACCTAGAAGAAATGGACAAATTCCTGAATTCCTATAGCTTCCCCAGTCTGCAACAAGATTTGGAATACCTTAACAAACCTATCTCCACAGAGGAAATAGAATCGGTAATCAAAAGTCTCCCCCAAACACAAAAGCCCAGGTCCAGATGGATTCACCAGTGAATTCTACAAAATCTTTAAAGAGGACCTACTCCCAATTCTTTTTAAGCTCTTCTGGCAAATTGAAGAAACAGAAACACTCCCAAATAGCTTTTTACAAGGCACATATCACCCTGACACCCAAAGCAGACAAAGATGCCACAAAAAAAGGAAAACTACAGACCAATCTCCCTGATGAATACAGATGCTAAGATCTTCAACAAAATACTAGCAAATAGAATCCAAAGAGTCATCAAAAAGATTATACACTATGACCAAGTGGGATTCATCCCGGGAATGCAAGGATGGTTCAACATCCGCAAGTCAATCAACATAATACATCATATCAACAAAAAGAAAAATCAAAACCATATGATCATATCAATAGATGCAGAGAAGGCATTTGACAAGATTCAACATGATAAAAAGCTGTTCATGATAAAAGCTCTCCGAAAAATGGGGATTCAAGGAACCTTCCTCAAGATAATCCAGGCCATCTACTACAAGCCCACAGCGAGCATCATTCTCAATGGGGAAAAACTGAAAGCCTTCCCCTTAAGATCAGGGACAAGACAAGGCTGCCCACTCTCACCACTTCTATTCAATATAGTACTGGAAGTACTTGCTATAGCAATCAGGGAAGAAAAAAGACATTAAGGGCATCCAGATAGGAAGGGAAGAAGCCAAGTTATCACTATTTGCAGATGACATGATATTATACCTGGAAAACCCGAAACTATCTACCAAGAGGCTCCTAGAAATAATACATTCCTACAGTAGAGTAGCACGGTACAAAATCAATACCCAAAAGTCAATGGCCGGTCCTATATGCAAACAGCGAAAGAGAAGAAAGGGACATTAAAGAAACTATCCCATTCACAATTGCGCTGCAGAAAAGCAAATACCTAGAAATCAGTTTGACAAAGAATGTCAAGGATCTCTACAAAGAAAACTACAAAACGTTACTTCAGGAAATAAAAGAGAGACCTGAGGAAATGGAGACACATTCCCTGCTCATGGATTGGAAGGATTAACATTATCAAAATGGTAATACTCCCTAGAGCTTTATACAGATTCAATGCGGTCCCTATAAAGATACCCATGATGTTCTTCAAAGAAATTGAACAAACACTCCTGAAATTTGTATGGAATAATAAAACTCCACGAATAGCTAAAGCAATCCTTGGGAAAAGAAGATGGGAGGTATCACTTTCCCCAACCTCAAGCTCTACTACAGAGCAGTTGCAATTAAGACAGTGTGGTATTGGTATAGAGACAGACCCGTAGACCTATGGAATAGAACTAAGTATCCTGAAACACATTCTCAAATATACAACCACTTAATCTTCGATAAAGGAGCAAAAATATTAAGTGGAGCAAAGAAAGCCTCTTCAACAAATGGTGCTGGGAAAACTGGGCAGCTACGTGTAAAAAAATGAACTTAGACCTCCTTCTAACGCCATGCACAAAAGTCAGACCAAAATGGATTCTAGATCTCAACATCAGACATGAATCTATAAGGTACATCGAAGAAAACATAGGAGAAACGGCTCTACGACATCAAAACGAAAAGTATCTTTAAAGACGACACACCACTGACCAAGCAAATGGAAGCAAAGATAAACAAATGGGATTATATAAAATTGAAAAGCTTCTGCACCTCAAAAGAAGTGGTGACCAAGATACAAAGACAATCCACAGAGTGGGAAAGGATATTCACCCAATACCCATCTGACAAGGGGTTAATATCCAGGATATATCAGGCACTGGTAGCACTTCACAAGAAAAAAAACTGCCAACCCCATCAAAAAATGGTGAGAAGAAATGAACAGAAGCTTCCAAAAAAGAAGAAATTGGAATGGCCAAAAGGCATATGAAAAAGTGCTTTTCATCTTTAATCATCAGGGAGATGCAAATTAAAACAACAATGAGGTACCATCTCACACCAGCAGAGACTGACACACACCCAAAACAGCAAGAAAACCGGTGCTGGCGTAGATGTGGGGAAAAAGGGACTCTGATCCACTGTTGGTGGGAGTGCCGACTGGTCCAGCCCTTTTTGGAAAACAATATGGGCATTCCTCCGAAAACTAGATATTGAGCTCCCATTTGATCCAGCAATAGCACTCCTGGGAATATACCCGAGAGACCGAAAAACACATAGCAGAAACACTATCTGTACTTCTTTATTCATCTCTGCGCTATTCACTATAGCTAGAATCTGGAAACAACCTAAATGCCCGAGAACAGAGGACTGGCTAAAGAAACTGTGGTTCATCTACACTATGGAATATTATGTGGCTGTCAGAAAAGATGAAATTATGAAATTTACCTGCAAATGGATGGACATGGAGACTATCATGCTGAGTGAAATTAGTCAGAAGGAAAAGGACAGATATAGAATGACTGCATTCATTAATACGACATAAATATATACCAGTGTTTTACTAAATGTGGGAAATGGTAATGTCAGACTAGAACTCACCACTGAATATACACAAAGAGACTTAAGTGATAAACTCTAAATATCTGCAGGGCTAGCCACAATGTGTAAAATAAGAGGGAGAGAGATGCAGAGACAGAGAGAGAGACAGAGAAAGAAAGAGAGTAAGGCAGCCTGGGGTGGGCGGGAGGGTGGAGGGGTACATTGGTGGTAGAAATGGGGCACTGGTGGAGGGATGGGTGCTGGTATACTGTATTACCAAGAACCAATTATAAACACCTTTGTAATTGTATGTTTCACGGTGGTATAATAAAAAATTTTAAAAAAATTAAATTAAATTAAAACAAAAAAAAATTTCACTTTCACTTGGAATCCAACTTTTTTTTTGGAATCCAATTTATTTGTTCCTTTTTGCTTGTTAGCCATACCCAGCTGTGCTCAGAGCTTCCTCCTGGCTCTGTGCTCAGGGCTCACTCCTAGGAGTGCTCAGGGACTAAACCCAGGTAGGATACAAGGCAGGTGATCTAAGGATCAGCTGTGTACTATCTCTCCTGCCCCATTTGTTACTATTTGATTGAGATCAGGATGGACTCAGCTCCAACTCAGGGATTCTTAATGCAGATTAGTTCAGATCTCCACTTCAGTCAGCTTTCCTCTAGAGCCTCTCT